>SCLH01062958.1:0-18314 GCA_004367855.1 Oikopleura vanhoeffeni
ATCGCCAAACTATTTAAGATAGAATATAGATTTACGTTTCCCCCCTCCGTTTTTTGGTACGAGTAAAGTTTTAATATAATTAAAATTTTACTGGTATCATAACAGATAATAATCATATGATGGTTACCTATTCTATTTTTCGTTGCTTATTTCTAAAAAATTCGGCCTTCGTATAATTTGTCTCGTTCTGTCGAGCCTGATTTGCGAATTTTGATTTTCGCCTATAGGTGTGGCGATCGATTCGCTCGTTTTTATATTCGTTGCCGTGGGATAGTGGTCTGTTATCACTGAAAGCAAAAGTGAGCAAAAGTTATTTTGCGATTGAAATTTCTCCCAAAATTAATTCAAATTATTTACCGGTATAAGGTGATACTGTCGAGCCATGCCGGTTTTGTGGCTGGTATGACCTCTCCGTCGCCGTTAGTGGTTACGGCAGCCATTGCGCCTGCTTCATCTATTAATACTAGGGGCTCTGAATCTTCTCCCATGATTCGTAATAGTTGCTGGGTCTGGTACGTTTTCGAAATTGGTCCCAGACCTTTCAAGATTTTCATCGGGTCCTGGATGGAAACCCGTCGTAATTTGGAAAGTTTTCCAATTACAAGGCCCTCAATAGTGTTACGGGCGTCGATTGCCATGGCACCTGCTCTTTGTAGGTCCTCAACGTTGTCGCTTGCCTTAAGGGTATCGCTCGAGAAATCTAGCGTTGTTTCGGCTAGTTTCTTGGTCAAGGTTTCTAGGCTTTTGCCTAAAATTTCATTTCTGGTGACCGGTGGATTGGTCAGATTCCTGAAACAATATTTTATTCAAATTGAATTTAGAAATATTGGGTGAAATATTGATTTTGTGACAAAATTTGGAATATGAAAAGTGCGCGAAGTTAAACTGAATATTTCTCACCTATCCTTGAGGGGGCCTGTGAGCTCTAATTTGAGCAGAATTTCGCTGACTTTCCCATCATTCGCTTGAATAACCTAAACAGGATTTGTTATTTCTAATAAATTGCTGTCTCGAATTTGTTTTTAGCGAAATTTGTTTCCTATTATAAGGTTCAGGCAGCGAGAGGCCTGAGTGATATTAAATTTATCGAAAATTTAGAGAACAAAAATGGAAGTGAGTAATTTTAGAGTTAATTTAAAATTAAATTAAAAAAAATATTTTACCGCGAAATTGATCCAGCAAGTCATCATTTTTGGGGCTCCTTTTTCATGAATGGCCCGTCCTCGTTCACATATTCCCAAAAAAATTGATAAAAATTCCGGGAACAGCGTCATGTACTTGACGTTATTTTCGATCATAAATCGATTTACTTTCTGGACGTCGGCCAGTAATTTCTTATATTCCTCGACCGTTTCGATAACGTCTGGTTCGTTGCCACTGAAATGGCGAATGTTCTGAAAAAAAAACGTTTATTTCAATTTTGGAGAAAAAGTTTTCAAATAGGAGTTAAAATTTTTGGAATTTTGAACATTCTCACCGGCCAGTGCATTAGATGCTTTTCTACGGAATTAAATCGGTCTAGGCATTCCATTTTTGCCAAATTTTTTGCCTCCCGGTCCCGCTTTAAGATCATGTCCCGCTTTCCTTCTACGCTGTTAATGTCCACTGGTTTATCCGTAGTGGCTCGTTTAACGTTGTTATTTAATAACTCGGCTAAACTTATACCCTTTTTCTTAAGGGGGGGCATGGTACGCTGACGGATTTTGGGTAAATCAATAATTGATTTCTCGCGTTGAACTGCGGCCAAATCCATCTCAAAATCTTCATTTTGATTTTGAATTGGGTCTGCTTGGTCAGGCCCCTGGTCTTCCCCCGTATCATTAAGCTCAGCCTCTGTAGCTGGAGATAACATTTTGTCTAAAAAAATCACAAATTATTTTAGCCGTTTCACAACATTGTTAATCTGAGGATGGTTTTTCAGAAAATTGTTTTTATCGTTTTTGAACGATATTTAGGGTGTTCATAGTTTCCTCATGGGAGTTGAGTTCTATCATAGCTAAAAATAGCCGTCGATTTCTTTCAAGGAGTTCTGTTAAAAGTTAATTTGAAAAATGAAATTTTGAAATTTGAAAAAAAAATTGAAAAGTTGAAAAATTTAAAAAAAATTTGTTTTTATTTTGAAATTATTCCTTTGACTTCCTGGTCAATTCTGACTGTATTTGATTCGTAAAATTCCTTGGTCTTATGGATGCCACAGAGAATGTCTCGTACTAATACCCAATCCCTTTGAATTTCCGTATTTTCGACGTTGATTTTACTCAAGTCTTCAATTTTGAATTTTTGATTAACGGGACCGTAATCTCTGGATTTATCGAAAATTTCTTTTATGTCCGCACTGCCTTGGTTATAATACAATTGGCAACCCCATTTATTAGTCACTTTTTCCAAAAGGGTCAGTCCCTCTTGATTTTGACCTTTGATTAAACCGAATCTTCGGTGGTAGAACATTCTAAAATTAATCGGAAAATGAATTTGAGCTAAAAATTTTAAAAATATTTTTAGGCTGCGCATTTCTGGCTGTCTAATAATCTCGAAAGTGACCAGGAAGAGCTAGAAAGGGGTGTGACTGAGCATGAGTTTTCTGATTCCAATTTGGTGAGCAATCTGCAATTTAAGGAACTCGGCGTCGGTGTTACTGTTGGCCAACAAATTTTCGGTGAAACTTCTTTTTTCGTCCCAGTAACAGAAATTCCTAGGCAGAATGTTAAACGTTACGAAAATGGTGATCGGTTGAAATTTCAAATTTGCGACCTGGATTTCATTGTTAGTAGAAAAATGAATTGAAATTAAATTTTATTTTAATTTGATTTTGATAAGAAAAAAATTTTAATGAGATTTTTAAGGTTGCCGTTCGTAACGGTAGGGTCGATTATTTCGATTTATTGGTTGAAATTCAGCGAAATTTGGTTAACGTACCTCAATCCCGTCGGGAAGTTGAAATTTCTCAATTTGTTTTTCATCTGGAATCTCGGCTGTATATGCAGCCTCGGTCAAATTTGAACTATCTTCAGCAATTGAAACTTCATGATTTGTCGATTTCTCACCCCGACACATACTGTAACCATTTGTTGACATTTGGATTTGATTCGCATTGCTCGGCTTGTCGCCTAAGGTAAAAAATTTTTTTAGTATAATAAAAAAACTGAAAATTCGAAGATATGAATTTTACAAATTGTGAATAAACAGTAGCTAAATGTTTCCATTTCTTGTCTTTAGTTTTGATTTAGTCACAATTTGTAAATATTAATTTGATGGTGTCTGTGAATTTTGAGTTTTTACTTGAAAAAACTTTTAACCCTTGAAGGCCGGTTTGGCTTTTAAGGCTTATTAAAAACTGATTTTCTTGAGATTTGTATTTTTAACCCATTATTTGAAGGTCACAGTTTGTGGAGGTGCATGGTCATAATAGTTGGGTGGTTTTGAAGCTTACTTTCTTGAAGATGCTAACCAATCAACTATATCGAACCGAGAATCCCGGGATGCGCGAGAATCATGACGTAAATTACCGGGGCCTGAATTTGCAGCAGGGCGTTGATGAAAGTCGGGTTTTCGTAAATTTAGGTAATTTAATTGGTTAAATGGGTGATTCTCGAAATGATCCCAAATCCATTTTTCAGTTTTGATGAGATTCATTCTAAAAATATTGAATCTTTCAAAATCGTAATCTGATTTTGATTTGATAAAATAATATGTTTTAGCACACAAAATTCAGATTTTCATGAATTTATTTAATTATTTTCAGGTTGTTGTGGCTCTGGGCAGCCAAAACCTACAAAAGAGCTTATAGAAACTGCTTTTGCTTCGATACATTGTTCTAATGCATTAGAATTTGCTCGTGGCGACTCTATTGGTGGTCCCTTTTCAAAGCTTACCGAAGGTTAGAAGGGAAATGTGCCGAGCCGACACATGATAAATTAATTAATTCTCGAAATAAAGGGTTAATATTTCCGTTATAGAAATCATTTATAGACCAATTTTGTTTTGATATTTCAAAATCTCGATTCCTTGACGTTGGTCTTGTTGTATTCAGAGAATATCCTAGCTCGGATAATTCATCGAATAAAAAGGCTAAGATATTACCCTCTGTTTCTAAAAATTTATCAATTTCGGAAGTGGTAAAGTTTGTACAGAGTAAATTGTTAATCTTTTTATTGATGAAATTAATTGAGTCAGTGCTTGAAAAAAGGATTCTATGTGTTAAAAATAATTTTACGAAAAAACATTTTTGCAATTTTTTCTGATCAATAATAACTTTTCCTACCCTAGTCTTACTGTATTTTGTAGTTAGGATAATGATGCTACAATGTGCCCACTTTAAACATAAAATATTTTCAATGTTTATATTTGGGATTATTACATGTCCCGATTTATATGAGTTTCCCCTGAAATATAGTTTTTTATGCAAAGGGAAAAATGCTGTTCCCCTTCTGATTTTTTCTAATTTAAGGGAAATTCCATAAATTTCTCGATATTGTGCCCATTTTCCCAAAACTTTTGACTGGTTAGTTTTGAAAAAGTGATTTTTGCAGATAAGATAAAGGGAGTTCATACCGGAAGTTGAAAATTTTGGGTGATTGAGATTGAAATTACCGTAACTTATCGCGCGAAACGTTTGTGTAGCAGTTGTTGTAGTGTATTCTCCGGCCGTATTTCTCGACAGTTTTAATATCCAGTTGAAGAAGGCCATGACTTAAAAAAAAATTTTTATTATATTTTTAGGCCGGGTTATGGTAGTTCATTTGGATCGGATCCCGATAGATCGGATTGCAGCCGGATTGTGCATGGTTACCATACTGGCTCAGTGGCATTCCGAATATCGGTGCCTGAGTGCACCTGTGGATTTTCGAAAAATAACTCGGGCTTGTGGAGACAAAGTATTAGGGATGCTATTTACCAGAAGAAATTATAGCATGGATGAATTTCATGTTGGTGTTGGAATTCGCGGGCAAGGTCTTTATGACTTGGTTCGAGAAGCAGGTGTCGATCTTCTGAATTTGATCCCGATTTCTGGGCGGAATCGTACATTGGATATCCCTCGAGGTAAAATTTTCGAAAATTTAAACAAAAAAATTGAAGTTAATTATTTTGAAAAGTATTTTCAGAAATAATAAATTTTATTTTTCAGAAAACTTTGATTTTGGGCAGTATGTGCCCTGTGTTGGTTTTCGACGGGCTTTTCACCGGAGCAATATGAACACTAATCCTTGCCGTTATTTTGTAAATTTGGAGAATTAACAGGAAAAATAAAAACGCAAAATTGGATTTTCCCTAACAAAACTGTCCTATAACATTTTTAAGACAAAATAAATGCTTACATTTTCTAACGATTTTTAAACGACTTTGGTTTTTGCAAACAAGAAATATCGTATTTAAAAAATTTTTAATTATTTGATCAAGGTAGATCTGTCCAGGAATTGCTTAATAACTGGTATTTCAGCCCGGATTTTATTTGGTACATAGCAATGACCTTGGATAGTGCCTAAATTTGCGATCCAATCGCGGTCTCGAATAATGTTTGTCTCAGAGCGGTCCCAGATTTGATAGTCTAATTTCAAAAAATCTTTAATTAGGACATTACAGATTCCGTATTGTTTTTCCGCTAAAAACAAAGCATCAATCTCTGGGACCGTTTTGACCCCCAACAGTACAATTTTTCCCTCTTTATTTAGGCAGAAATGACAATGTGGCTTTTTTAAGTTGTAAGCAGGGCAAGGCCAACAGCATTTGCTTGTTCGGCCTCTTGGCTTTTCTTCGAAATTTTTACAAAACTCGCAATTAATCTTCGATCTTGGGTTATTTTTGATTTCTTAATAAAAGATTTTTAAAACTTTTAATTTTTAATCGTTGAAAATTAATTGCGGCAAAATATATTCTATAAAAGGAATTAATTACACTTTAATATTACTGTATACAGTTTTCCTACTTCAATTTGTGTTAATACAAATCTATCTTTAGACAAAAGGAATATTTTAAGATAAAATATACAGATTTACGTAAAGTGTAATTCTTTTCTTTTATATGTAAAAAATTTTTAAAAATCCGAACTTCATTAATGCAATCAATAATTTCCTTGATTAATAATGCAATGCCTATGGCTATGAGTTGATTAATAATTAAGCCTATATCACCTCTCTCGTTTGGTATGAACTCGCCGTCAGACGACGAATAAGCATTCTCATTTTCATCAGAGGTTAGCAAATCCTGGTCGATCGGATATCCCTCTCTTGGTACAAAAACGTCCATGATTTTATTTTGATTTCTGTAAAATGAAAATTTTTATGCTGAATTTATTAAGAATTGGCAAACGGGCCAGCACGCGGTAGGTAGGTTTTTGTTTAAAAAACGCGTTTTACAGTACTTTGTTAGCCTGGTGCGAAAAAACCAGGTACAAAAACATAACATCAATTCGCTGTTTAACCTAAAGTCGCTCCGACCATTTGCGTCATTTTTTGAATTGGCGTGTTTGCTCTAAACTGAAATACCGTATATGCGGGGAAAAGACAAAAACGGAAAGTTTCGTTTGTTATTTATTATAATTAATATTAACGAAAATTTTAAAATTGTAGTAATTTTGACAGTGGTAAAATTAAATTTACTTTTGGTGTAAAAGTTCTTGATTTGCAATAACTTCTAGGATCTTTTCCTGATTGTCTTTTCCCTCCCAAACTCGATTTTTCCCTGACTGAAAGGAAATATTTTGAAATAGAAATGAAAAAAAAAACTTGAACAATATTTTATATGTATTAATATTGCATTTATTTAAAGGAAATGACAAAGTTTTAATTTTTCATGTTTTTAAAGAAAGCAATAAAGTTTTGGAACTCTGTTTCTTTTCAACAATCTTTGGTGTGGCCTTGCCCGTAAGATTCTTGAAAAGATGCATGTCCTACGCTAACAGGGTCGTGAGAAGTTCCGATAGGAGTCGTATGTTCGTCCAAATTTACCTCTGTAATAATAACCGGTTCGTCCTCTTGTCGATTATTTTCCATTAATGGGCTGTAAAGTTGGATGGCTTTGTTGAATCCCATATTGTTGTCTCGGATAGAGCCAATTAAGGGGTTACGAGTTGATCTGTCAAAAGACCGTACAATTGGTTTTGGGATTTTTCTTGAATTTTCCCGGATTTTTCTTCGTTCAGCTCGTTCTTTCAGTTTTTTCATGATATCGATTTCTGAGGCCCAAGTTTCTGGAATGAGCATGAAAATTTTTTCTGGATCCGTTTCTCGGATGTCCACTCGATTTCGGAGATACCAACCCTCATTGATATGCACCCCGTTAATGTCAAAAACGATGGATCTATTCAAAGTTAAGAAACTGGCTACCGAGATTTTTCGGAAAATATTTTCTTCATAAAGTTGAAGGAATACTTTCCGGAATACAACGGGGTCCAGTCTATCTATCAAAAGAAAACCTTCGTCTTGGACATTTTCCGGGTGGTTTTTATGGGGGATTGACGCCATAAATGAAACATCCCCATCGTGGGACATGGCATGAATTAACGGGAAGCGGGATCTCAGCTCAAAATTGTCGGTTAGGTCCATTTTAACTAAAATAAATTATTAAAAGTAGGGATTTTATTTTGAGAAAAAATAATTAACGAGAAACAAAAGTTTGTTTCCAGATACGGTATATTTTCGGTCCATCTGTTTTATCGGGAAAACGATTAAAATGAGAAATGCTTACCTAAATTTTCGCTTGTGATAATCGAATGAGCATTTCGGACTCGAATTTTTCGTTAAATCGTGTCAAAAACCTCTAGTGGGCCTTATTTTAACTCGTATTTAATGAACCGTGTACCGTATATTTTCTTATTAGCTTGATCAATACCACAAAATCTTATTATATTTTTGGCGACAAATAAAATTGAAAACAAAAATGGACGAAATGAGTACTTTATACTCCAGTTTAACTTATGCTGAACCTTCTGGTAGCGATTTTTCAGAGTCCCTAGAAGAACACTGTATGGATCCGTTAGAGTTTTTATTTGACCAGTCGGGCTCAGTGGAAAATGGAGCGATAAAAGTAGATCGTGATGACCTAGGGTACCCTCAAGATCATTATCAGAAGGTGATTCTACATATATTTTATATTTTTACATAAAAATGTTGACATAAAAATTTATTTTTATTGTAAGTAAAAAAATTTTTTAGATGGAAGAACTTAAGTTAAAATATCCTCGTGTGGAAAATTTCATGCATAATGACGCAATTCAATTTTTGATAACCGGAGCTGCCCCAATTTTGGAGAATATTTCAGAAGAAGTGAAAGGAGTTAGTGCAATGGTCGTGCCTCGGGACCCTATTGGTCCATTTCGAGATATACTGCTAGATACTTTTAAAACTCAAAATTACCGTAGCTCAAATTTGTATTTATTTAAACTTTTGTACCGTTTTGCAGTTTTTGATGTTGACGGACATCCTATGCCCGTGGGCTGGGATTTATCGATGGATCATACCGTATTAAAAAAATCTGATTTAACTGATTTTGATCGTAAAATCATAATGCCGTCTAGTTGGGTAATTTCGGCTCTTCATTGCCAAAAAATGGAAAAACGTCGCAAATTACTTGAAAAGGGGTTAAATGATTCTGGATTTCATCTTTTTCAAGATTTTCCAGCGTTTTTGCTTCGTGACTAAAAAACTGAAACAAATATTCACTTAGATAATGAAGTACTTATTTTTAGGAAACCCTAGCTTATTTTAAAAAATAAAGTTTTTACGTTTTTAGATAAAAAAGGATGGATTTTACTGACGATCTTCACGACTTATGTGATTTTAATCGTGATATTTTAAAAATGTGTGAACGTTTTATAATTCCCTGCGGCGCTAGAGAGGAGCGGGCGAAGCAGAAAATTTTAAAGAGATTTTAGTGAGTTTGTAAAAATTTGGAAAAAATCTTTTCATTTAAAAACTTTTTGGCTAAATCTAAATAACTGTAATATAGTAGTCTACTGCAGAAGTATCCGGTTAACGGCTTGGAGCAAGCCTGGGTTACTCGGATGGCGACTATTCGTGTGTCAAATTCTAGAATCAATTTTGAGTGGCGGCGATATGCTATTTGTATGGGGAAATCTGTAGCAGAGTTGCGCGAATTTGACTTCTTTCCAAAAGAAATGTTCCCGGATGTGCCCGAAGAAAGTTATTATACTTGATTTTTAACCTCCTTTAATTGACTGATTTACAAAAATAAATAAATTTATCCACACAAAGATTTGAAAAAATTCGTAAAAATAGCAAGATTTTTGGTAATTTCGGGTTTAAAATTTATATATATAATTTTATGTTAAAATCACCATAACTCTCGACACTAAATTGATTTATTTCCTCATTGATAACTGAGTCAATTTTTGCCAAGTCTAGCGACTTTTCCCTACCATCAATTACCTGGATAATCCAGTCTAATTGCCAGATGTAAATTTTTCCTAGCTTTTCAGATTTCAAATCCATTTTCTTACATGACACTAGTCCAGTGTCCCAGTCTATTCCGATTTTTATTTCATTTGAGGAACAAATTTTATACATTGGCCTATAGTTTTCTTTCTGAAAACCTAGTTCATCAATCATAATAATATCCCCCATTTTTAGGGGCATATTGTTACGGTCGGTATATTTCATTTGTTCTGCAAATGGAATAAAATGCATCGGGCGAATCCGCCTTTTTTCGCCTCGCTTTAATTCGACGGATTTTTGGACACACCTACGCAGTAAAATGGTTGCCTTTTGTAGATTTTCGATATTGACCAAAAAAGGTTCGCCATGAACATATCTGCCGTGGAAAAGTTCTGTTGGTCTCAGACCTTCACCCCCGATCGTAAAATTGTATTTTTTAGTGGCCTCGGCCACTGCAATTTCTTTGGTTATATCTTGACGGCTAAGCTCAAGGTTTAAATGTTTTGAAAATATCGCGATTCGCCCATCTAACGGGGCTAGTCGATTTTTTGAACCGGTGTGTTTTTCTAAAAGGCAGATTTTAATCCCCCAATTTCTAATATCCTCATCATCAATCAACGCAGCGTGCGTCGACACACTGTCCATTCGACAGGTCATGAACGCATCGTCGGGCTCTGTAGCGCCCAATCTATTTTTAACCTCGTATAAAATTTCTTTTAATTTTTCAGCGTTTAAATTCCCTTGAATAAGCACAGAAACCGCAAACCTGGTCAGAAATTCACTCGCGAAAAAAATTTTAACTGACTTGTTTTCCAAAATTTTTGACCTAGTGTTCACTTTTGGTAACATGGTAACCGGTAATGTTCTATGAATTTCGTCCCCAAGAATTCGCATACCAATTCTTTCTACATTTAATGTTTCATAGTCAAAATTTTTCATTTCTCGTGCGATGGGTTTATATTTTTTCATGCGGACACATTCTTTGCAGTTATTACAAAGAGTTGTGATTTGGTCTTGAATATTTTTAATCACGAAAAGTCTTTTCGACGAGTTTAATAAACGAGATACCGACCCATGGCCAAAAGTGTTGTGAAGTGCAATCGCGATCTGGCTTTTCAAATTTTCTGGCAGTAAAATTTTCATAAGTTTTTCGTTAACTAGGTCGCGATCGTACCTGACTAAACAACCTTTGTATAATTTACATTCTTGGTTGTTAATTAGGGTCCCAACCTTACGCAAATTATTTGGAGCGTCTTGTTGATTTTTTAATACCTCCTTGGCTTTTCGAATAGTAAAACAATCGTTTTGCCATTCATCAATAAGACTCCAGTCGTTAATAAAATCCGAAATTTTCATTTTTACGTCAACTTGTTTGTTAAAAATTTTAGCAAGAATTTCAGTGGATTGATGATAGGAATTAAACTTGGAAAGATCAGGATTTTGGATCAGACTATGGAGCCACCCTGTAGTTGTATACGGAAATTTCATATGGTCTGGCAGCTCTCTAGGTCTTACCTCATTTTGCAAAAATAAAAATTTTCCATATGTCATAGTTGGAACAAAAATGGGGTCAAAACGTACTGAGCAGATATTTTCGGCTAGTTTTGCTTGCTGTTTGAAAAACTCATCTCCTGCTGTGTCAACGATATCACATACTAGGCAACCCTTGCATAACGTAGAGGCCTCTTTTGTTCGTGACAAATAATCGGCAAATTCTATTGACGGATCTTTTGCTGAAACGTAGATTATTTCATAATTGAAATAAGCTAGTTTAGCAAAACATTCGTTAATTTTGCGATCTGCCGTAGGTATTCCTGATACCCTTAATTTTTTATACAATTTTGCCACGGACTGTGAGTCAGTGTACATTATGCAAGTTTTGTCACACTGTTCTATCTCAGGAGCGGCTGCTAACATTGCGGCTAGTAACCCGGTCAATTCAACTTCACATGAAGAAGGTCTCCTTTTGTTATCACAATCGGACCTTCTTCTTGAAAATAATTTAATAAAATTTTTCTTCTTGCCGTCTAATTGGTAGAAAAACGCGGCATTTGCGTAGTACGACGTATCTACTACCCCATGTATTTCCTTGTCTTTATCTACTGGATGAAGCGTAATTAATTGGTTAATTTTCTTTTTGACACTATTTAATTCATTTATCAAATCTGGCGTCCAAACTACAGCTGCACTATTTGTACCAGTCCCTTCTATTCTAAGTTTATGTAATAACTTAGTTGAGTAGGGTAAATGGTCCGAAATATATGCAGCGCTACCTAGAAAACGTTTAAGCATACGTTTTGTGGAAATATTAAATTCAGACATTTTGTCTAGATTGCTAATCACGTGAGCATTAGGCTCAATAGCGCCTTTATTTAACGTTTTTCCTAAAAGTTTAATTTTAGTGCCTAATAATTTCATTTTGGAGCCTTTCACTCTGAAATTAAAATAATGAAGAGTAGATAAAATCCCCCTTAAAATAGTCAGAAATTCTTTTTTATCGGATCCCCAAAAAATGATATCATCCAAATACCTACAAAGATTGTCTTTGAATTTATATAGAATTCGGAGCATGAATTCTCTCACGGATTGTGGACTGACTGCCCAGCCCATGGGGCATCTTTTATAACAAAAGAGGCCCATATCCGGATGTTCTACGCAGAAAAATGGCCATAGTTTTCTGTCTAATTTAAAACAGTAGAACATGCTCTGGATGTCTAAAGTGCCAATTAAACCTCGTTTGGTGAATTTAGCTGCACGGTGAATAATTTGTGTTACACCATCAGCTTGGGTAGCCTTAAAATGTGACATTTGATTCACCGTGCGACTACAATCCAGCACAATACGGCAGCTGTGGGCATTAAGAACCATATCACCAATATCGTTCTTTTTACCCACAGCGAAGATGCTAATGATGTTCTTAGGGACCATATCAGATGGAACTTTTATAAGAACATCATTAGCGATTTCTTCGTTTAATTTTTGTGTCAGGGCTTCTCTAACATCAGGGGCCATTTTGCTAAAATAATTAGCCACACGGGTACTAGACATCTTACCGTCTATTTTTCCCCTTACAATAAACCGGTCGTCATTAATAGTACCGACATCCCCCTTAAATAAATCTTTAAATTCGTTTAAAATTTCCCAAATTTTTTCAGAGAGATCTTTATCCTCTGCAAACCCTAACTCTTTGTATAAGTCATTCACCTCTACCTTATCCAGACTATTTGTATTTTTGAACTCTTGAGCTAATCTTTCTATTTCTACATAGAATTTTTTCTCCCCCTCAGGGTATTGCTCGAGTCTATCTTTGGTGATATTTTTCTCTTCGAAAAATACCGAATCTGATTCACCTTCATTTTTTGTAACGTAAAGGATGTTCTTATCCGTTTTAAAAGGGAAAACAAAAGGTAAAGTACTTTCTGGTGTATTTTTTAAAACATCTTCATAAGCTAATTTAATGTCTTCGTAAACATTTTTAACCACTAGATCGTGTAGGGGTTTTAAAGGTTTTTTTCCTATAAAAATAGCGGTTTCTGAATTTTCAAAATCTAATTTGAATTCGTTTAATCTCATATCGGATTGTCCGAATAAAATGACGTTCCAGGGGCCTACATTCGTAACAACCACATTTCGCAGTTTCAATTTAAAATGGTTGGTCTTTATTGTAAAATTCGCTCTGTAATCTAAAAGATCAATTTTTATCCCCGACGCTCCCGTAGCCACCGTTTTAGATGGATAAATATCCACTGCTGGTATCATTTTTAATAGTTTTTCATGTATTAAAGATGAACTAGCACCGGAATCTAAAATTAATTTTACAGCGCGCGGTTTTTGGTCTTGATCTATCAAATTAAATCTAACCCCTTTAGCAATAATTTCTTCAGGGGTGCTATACTCGTTAATGTTTATTTTTACGGAATAACTACCCTCAACTTTATTAAAAACGTCAAAATTTACATAATCTGTTTTTTCAATTTCTCCAGATTTATTGAGATCAAAAATAGCATTAACGTTTTCAACATTTTCGTTCGAAAAATAGTGTTTCGTATTTTTAAAAATTTTATGGAAAAAATTCCTAAAATCTTTTTTACCTATTAAAAACGGTATGTTGTTCCTGCTAACTAGTAAATTTTTAAATTTTAAAATTCCTTGAGTGGTCCGGATTGATAAATCGAGTTTTTCAAAAATAATTATAGATTTATTTGTTAAATCTTTTACAGTTCTAAAACATTTAGTCCTATTTTTGATATATCCGAAAAAACTGAAAATTTTAAGGGTTTTTAAACCGCATATTGAGAAATTTATGGTGGAATCAAAAATAGCGTTGCTAATTATATTTTTGCCCTGGAAAAACTTAAGTGACACGAATTGGTTTATGTTTTGGTTGTTATTTATTACTAAAACTAATTTGTGTGAAAGCTGGGAACGGGTACAAACAGTATTAAAATCTTTGTTCCAATCTGTTTTCTGCCAAAATGGGCCCATTCGCTTGATTATTCTAACCTTAAAATAAGAGTTATTGTAATTGTAAATAAGTACAAAACATTCTAAATAAGCGGAAATTTTAACAATACTTAATACTGTACCTATGAGAAACTTCTCCAAATTCACCATATTGCAAACCTCGTGGAGCAAATTTCCTTCGTTTTCAGTATCTTCTTTATCGTTTTCCGTTTCCATTGTGTCCAAATTTTCTTCATTTTCTTGCTCGCCCACGTAATCTAAAACTACCTGTTTGAGCTCCTCGAACTGATCTTCAGTGTACGCATAGAAAGTTTTCTCATCCTTTCCATTTTTTACCTGGTAACGCCCGTTTTTAGGTTTATAATTTTTTATTCGGTCCTTAAAATTATCCCTAGAATATTTGCGTCGGTTGGATCTGTCTTGAAATTTACCCTTAGGTTGGCTGCGCCCAGCCGAACCTCGGTCATTTCTTCGGTTAAAAGGTTTTCGGCTAACAAAAACCTTGCCTTTTAGGTTGCCTTTCTTGAATTTGCTATTAAACTGGTTAATAACAACCTCTTCAATAGTGCCCCCGTCCGATTCAAATTCATAATAATCGTCAAAAGTATTAATTGAATTTACCTCAACCGCTCTAATATTTAGAGATTTTTTATATTTTTCCCGATCCTCTTTATCCCGATTCGCCGAATCTAAAATTTTCAAATATTGGCTACCGGCGTCGTTCGGGTGTGTACGGTATGCGTGATCCCAGGTCTGAATTAATAATTCAGATTTTCCGCGATTTTTCGCGTTTAATTTTTCATATAGTTCTTTCTTGCCCTCAAGAATCATTTTAACACTAAGTTCATCTAGTGTTTTATCTCTCTTGCGGGCCATACTGGTGAAAATTTCCTCGACTGAATTGTAGTCGAGGTAACATAGGGTGTTTAGAGTCATGTTAAGATTTAACTGAGGTGAAAATAATTCTCGTCCTATAAAACCGTAGTTTTCTCCTTCAATTTCAGCTAAATTAATGGGTGTATCATAAACGCCCAAGAACTTGCATGTCATATCTCTGAGATTTTGAATAAGAGAAGACTCTTTAATTCCTGATTTTGCCAAAATCGGAATGCTTTTCAAAAACGCAAAAAGTCTCATGACAGGCGGTTCTTGAGCTTTACAGCCATTAATTGAATAAAACAGTTTTTTGAGATTATCCCAATTATTAATGCGGCCTGAGTCGAACTGAGTTTTAATCGTGTCCGGGAGCATACTATTGAAAATTACGATAGAATGTTCCAGGACAGTTCTTATATCTCTAATGTTGTCTGGTTCGAAAAATAATCTTAATTCGGGTTCACCTAAAAATTTACCCCCTCCGAAAAAGCTTATAAAGCGCTCATTTGCAGCCTTAATGTTAGGCTGATTTTTATTCGCGCTTTCGCGAGTACAAATAATATCGATTTCGCTGGTATCACCTGAAAAACCGAATTTTACTTGAATTTTTTGATACTCTTGGGTTGCGGACAACCCTTTTGAAATTCCGACTAAATCACTAATGGGCGTTAACATATAACGAAATTCCTCCTGCATTTTTTGAAAATTTTTAACATTATCAGGAATGCCTCTGGTTTTATCATCCTGACACGTTTGGTGGTGCGAAGGTGGGCGCCACATAAACGGTAGGGTTCGAAAATCATAAACACCCTGATATTTATTTTCCCGAAGTCTTTTCGAAATGTTGTCCTCTAGTAAATTTAAAATTTCATTTACTGCGTTTGAGTCCCCGTACGGCAGACGATTTAAATCGATTTTAAAAATTGAGTTTTTTGAAAATGTTTTCTCAATTAGGGCCGAATCATGGGCACTGGGAATTTTCCCTTGACGGTATTCACCGTTATTACGCGTATAAGCCATGCTTAACGGATGGTTGGGTATTTGACCCTTTGTGAATACTAAATCTCGACGATTTATAGTATCTTAGAAGCGTGCTAGAACGTTTCTAACCACGTGAAGACACCACGTAAATCTGCTTTCGGATTAATGCACACAAAGCAATTAAATAACGCAACAACTGATTATTATGCTAGTACTTTTACTCTTATTGTAAATATGGCGCGGGGATAACAGTAAACTTGCACAAGATGATCTGGTATAATACAGGTATTCTTAAATGGTTTATTTATATCTAATAAAACAGAACTTTAATAAAACCCACAATTTATACCTGCAATTCCATTCGCCTGACCCACTTTACTTTCCTGCCAATTCATTGTATGCAATATCCAGCAGAAATATTGCCCAACCAAATCCGCTAAACAAAAATAAATTAGCGAGATTAAATAAACCTCCTTTTAACTTTTCGGATTTTAGTCCGAGTGACAATGTGTTATTAAAACCCCTTAAAATGTAGTGCACGGTGCGCGATCACTATAGGAAATGCTTTGCCATGATATTATTATGTCTCAATACCTATGTATATCGCCAAAACTATTAAGATAAATGATAGATTTACGTTACTCCAATTTTAATTGTATTTACAAAATTTGCCAGCATATATTTTTTGCTCGTTTGCCAACATTCAGTTGTCATGGTATTCAGGTCGATACTATCGATACTATCCGCGATTGTTTGGTTTGACTACAATCATACAAATAGGTCATGCGGAAGCGGAAAACATCATGATATCAGGAGTTTTCGAACATTAAACCCATTAGTCACGATTCCCTTGTTTAATCAAAATGGTATCAGGTTTTGCTTGTCTGCGAAACGCACTCTGACTACAATCAAAGTCACCACGTAAACACATAATCTTATATTAACGTCTAAATAGTTCGAATAATAATCCCAGGTTGTGCGTTAGCGATAAAAGCGATAAAACAAGAATAACGATTAATAAGTATTTTTAATCGTAAACTAGTTTTGCTGACGTTGTTTCGTACTAGGAAAAAAATATATGAATCTTACTCTCAACTGAAGATAGTAAGAAATTCGATGATAGTAATACCTTTTAAATATCAATCACGGGCTCTTGGCATTTTTACTGAGTCTAACTCAAAATTTAAAATTAATCGGCTTTATGAAAACTCTCATAAATTATTAATATATCAAACTAGAACACAATATTCTTGTGAAGAATAACAATAGAAAAATTGGTTCACAGACCATTGTTTTCTGGAGATAACTAAATTGATTTATACTATTGCTAAAAAAATGTAAAGAATCACTCGGATTGCGACCAATATTTGACATTAATAATCTATCCAGATATTGTTCTTATTTACTACTTAGATTACAATCGATGAAGATCGTTCGGCAAAAAACTCGAATTTAATTAAAATTACTAAAAATCTAGTAAAATGACCATGTGCCCCTTTGATATAATGAGGTCGAAAAATAAAAGTTCATAAATGGATAGTAGGTAATTTGTTGTCAATTAATTGGAACCGCGTCTACCGCCATATCCCCTATTAACACTGTTTTATATCCGCCTCACCAGACGTATATTAAAAATTGAATAGGGTATAGCTATATCGAAGAGCATCCCTAGGCCTTCTCCCCTCCACCTGTGACGCTGTCTAGCCATCAGAGCGACCACCATTAGAGCCCTTCAACAACGTCACTATCTCACCACAATAGGTGAACAGAAAGTCCATAAGGATCATGTTGCGTTATGGTCGTAGACGCGTTCATACTTTCACACATATTGATGAACCCACTTCTTCCATTGGTTTAAAAAAATAATTTGTCCACATTGTGCATCATCTACAGGCTTCTCCCTTCTTTCCTCTCTATACTTTTATGTTATTTTCAATTATATACTCATTTTTCACCATCTATTCTTCTTCCTCTATCACCTATCATTGTCATTACCCTTCATATCAATCCTCCTATTCCATACAGCACACTCGTCTTTACTAAACTAAATCTTATATTGCTATATCATATATAATTTGTTCAAACCAAATATAATATATATAAATATGTACCAGATCAGCACAATTGGCTCGGAATCATATCGTATCGACGGGAAATTCACTTGCCGACCCCCTTTACAAGTCGAAGCTAAAAACTAGTTATACGGATAATTCCATTTTTAAACTGAGAATCGAAAAAACTTCGAAAATCGTATCGGATTGTCCATATACTTAATTACAAAAAAAATCTCAAAGCATACTTGATCAGTGAGCATTTCAACCGTAAAATTCGATTTTACCAAAAGGTTTAAATGTGGGAATTAATGTTTTTATTTCTCATGTTTTTATGTTTTATATCTTAAAGATAACTTTAATTTTCAACCCTTTTTCAGACCACTGTTTCTCAAATCTACACTTTTATATCACTAACCATTATTTAGCCTTTCTCGAAATCGCTTATTACAATTGTTTCTATCTATGTGCATACTAATATTTGCTAGCCCACGGTGTACTTTCTATTATATTCAGTAAATAACAAAAATCTATCGACAAATCTCTCTCTTAT
>SCLH01062959.1:0-15952 GCA_004367855.1 Oikopleura vanhoeffeni
GGCGCCGCCTAGGGGACCAATCAGAAATAAGCATTTCTGACGCGCAAATTCGAGAGCGTCTAGTAGACTCTAAAAAAACAAATAGAGAAACCGCCGATAGGCGAAATGAGGCCAAGAAAAAAGCGCAAAGATTAACTTTCGTACCTTTTGATACGTTTAAGGCGGGTCAAGTCCACAAAGACGTTTTGGCCCTGAAAATAGGCGACGAAGTCAAATTGCACAAAAAACACGATAAATCCGATCTAAACAGATTATGGATAATACGTACAATTGACTGGATCGAAAATACTTTCACGGCCAAAAAGTCAAATTATGGAAGGTAACAGGGGAAAACTGAAAACTTTCAGTATGGACGCTATTGACCAACTTAAAACCGATTATCAAACTATAGGTACATTTGTTACCTAGCGAGCAGCAACGGACGAAACGCAAAATCATGAAACTTTTTCGGCCTTTCGACAAAGAAATGGATCGAGAATTTGATGTCACGCCGAGCTACCCAGGCGAAAAGCCGATCCGGACGAATCGGGATTCGGCGAAATATCAAAAGTTACCCCGAAACTAGAGAAACGGACAATACAATACTGGAATCGAATTGTTGTCCGATTACTTTAGTTTTGTATTGGTTTTTGAGACACAATTATATCTAGTTTTTTGCAATTTAAAAATGCGAGATTTTTTACAACGTTTCGAATATTATTTTTATTGCATCTTCAAGCGTATGAATGAAAGCAGAACAAATTTGAGGAAAAGTTGACACAAAACTAATTGTATTATTCAAACGGGCTATCCAAGATAATACCCAAATTAAAGCCCGTTTAGACGTTATGTCATCACCGGTTATACACTTACAAATAAAAGTTCATTTTTTGATGTTGACTTGTTGTTAATGTCGCTGGTGAAGTGTGATTAGCAAACCCTCATACAACTTCTTCGGTAAGGGTTTGTTAAGTTTGTTTCTAAGATTTTGAAATGGTCGTGTTATAAATGCACGACCCATTTCAGCAAATTTATTTTGGGTGGTAAGTTGTGGCATCACATTAAATTGATCATAAAGTGTATTTTTATATTTTTTCACAAGCAGAAAGATGTTTGGAAAATAGCGTGAGATGATTTTTTTAGTTCGATGTTCTAGGATTCGAGCATGTAAAAGTCGTTTTTGTTTCTCCTATATGCTCGATCATTCACAATCGAATTGATAAATCACATCTTGTTATTGAAAGAGTCTTTTTTTGAATAGTCTTTTTTTTTCACATTAACAACGATGGATTTATCAATTTCGATTGTGAATGTGCATTCGAGCGTATTAGGAGAAACAAAACGACTTTTTACATGCTCGAATCGTAGAACATCGAACTTAAAAAATCATCTCACGTTTTCAAACATTATTTCTGCTTGTGAAAAATATAAAAAATACACTTTATGATGCAATTTAATGTTGATCCAGACAACTTACCACCCAAAAATAAAATTGCTGAAATGGGTCGTGCATTTATACCACGACCATTTCAAAAGTCTTAAAACAACTAACAAACCCTTTACCACAGAAAGTTGTATGAGGGTTTGCTAATCACACTTCACCAGCCAGACATTAACAAACCACAGTCAAACATCAAAAAATGACTTTTATTTGTAAGTGTTATGACGTGAGACCATAACCTTAAACGGGCTGGTACTTGGTAATTATTCTGGCATGCCCGTTTGAATAATACCAAATTAGTTTTGTGTCAACTTTTCCTCAAAATTTTGTTCTGCTTTTCATTAATACCTGAAGCAATGAATAAAAAATATATTCGAAACGTTTAAAAAATTCAAATTTTTTAAATTGCAAAAACTAATATAGAGTTACTTTATGTGGACCCATTGGCCGCCTCCACACCTTTACCAACGCCGCCCTACGAAGGGAAAGAACCTACCAAGAGGCGGAAGATACAGAAATATCAGATCTAGCATATCTAGCGGTAAAAGGCGCAGAGGATAACACATGGCTAAATTCTACTTCAAAATCGGATCAGTTTCATTCACTATTGGGGGAGCTAGAGGGCAATTCAGACGAAACTATTCAAAAACTAGAAATGTCTGAAGAATTACTCACCCCCGAAAGCGGCGAAATAGAAAGAAAATCTACGCCAAAAGCATCCCCGAATCAAACTAAACCGAGCCCCAACCAAATCATAGTTAGAAAATCCAACCGGGACAAGAAAAAACCGGAAAGGTACGGAAATAACGCCCTATTTGGAATCTATGACAAAAACATGAATAACTAAGAAAACTAAGAAAAAATAACAGTTTTTTTCAAAACTAAAAAAACAGTTTTTTTCAAAACTAACACAATAGTTTTTTCCCTAGAAAAAGACATATTTGAAAAAACAAAAAGTTAAAAAGTAACCCAACTTTTCAGTTCTATTTTTCCTGCAAAAAAACCTGCGTTTTTTTCAAAATAGACAAATATACTACGGTATAATCGTGTTGAAATGTACATGGCAGTGAACTATTAAGGAAAATTCAGTAGAAAAACTTTTTACAAATGTGCACAAATTCTATACAAAACAAAGGCACCTGAAGGCCGGAAAACTTTTTACAAATTGTTGTTTTCAAAATCCTCGATTTCATCAACTTCGAGAAAATCATCGACCATAACCTGTACATCGAGCAGGTTAACTTCAGAGCCAAAAATCTGCTTATCATTTTCCAAATGTGGAAATTGTTCTTTCTGACTTTTGTCACAGAACAGACAGCAGTGGCAAGTTTGGGCTTCAGAGCCATGTGCCATATCGGTACAGCAAACACAGCGCCCAGTCATTCTTTCAGACAGGGACGGTCCAAAACGTTTTTGGGCATCCTCAACCAACACGTAATCCCGCGGATCCCCTTTTACCACGGGATACATACAACAACAGGGAGCAAAACAGTCCCGGTGAGAAGTTATCATGGGCGATAATGGGTCAATACGATTTGCCATTAACTGCAAAAGTAAAGCCCCACGATCCCCCAGGACCCCTTCTGAACCGCACTGATCGCCCCTGAATATACCGGCCCAGGCGGGTCTGAAATAAAGTGGGAACCCCCTTAACACCAACTGCACCATAAACAAATAAGAGTTTATGAAATAGACCACCTCTCCATGAGTAATGGAACGAAGGTCTAGTTCATGAACCCCATTTCGAGTCAAATTGGTGGTATTGGGCTCCCGAAATTTCAGAACCGACTGTTCCCGTTTGCATATCCCGGGGTAACTCAAGAACGCGTGACCTCCGTGCTCGCGAGTAGCCCTATTACGTAACTTGAATACCATCCCATCGGTGCTCTCTTGCGCCACAACCTTGCCTCCTTCAAGATTTACATAACCGCCTAAATTTCAAAAGTAAAAAACAAAATAACTTTTTTTCAAATAGAAAAGTTCCCGGTTTTTTTCAGAAAGTTCCCGTTTTTTTCAGAAAGTTTCAAAATCGATTTTTTCAGAAACAATCTGATTCTAAAGGAAAACAATTTCCCCGAACCGCCGAAACTTAAAACATTGAAAATATCAAAGCAAAAAGAATATTCTTGAAAAACGCGCACGCAAATTCTCACCAAAACAGTTCGAAGGTTTTTTTTTTCATTCAAAACCTAAAACAAAAACCTTCGAGTGTCTTCTGAAACGGCGTGCGCGTCATCGCGAATTATCATAGCTTAAATCCAAAAGATAAATTCAAAAACTTAAGTAATTCGGAGATTCTGAGAGATTGAGCCCCTTTTTTCACTTGTTGACGAAAAAAGTTCCCGGTAAATTTTCAAAATTCCCGATTTTCAAAGAAAAAATCCCGTTTTTCAAAAATTCCCGTTTTTCAAAAAAATTCCCGTTTTTTTTCAAAAAAATTCCCGTTTTTTCAAAAATCCCCGAATTTCAAAATTCTTACCATGACCCCGAGTATCTCTGCAATATCCTCCATTGACCAAAATGCACAGATGGGATATTTGTGCAGGAGGTCCGGAAACATTAGCATCTCGACCACAACCCAAACCAAGGGACAAGTTTATCACGCGGTCCACTCGAAAACTTTGCAGATACCCCTTTTCATCGACCACTACATTTAGCGCGTCCAGTATGCATTCATACATGAGCCGCAACCCCTGGTGTCGATTTTTGTTGTGACCCTCAAAATCACAGGCCACATCGCACGGGGACACAAACTGATCATTCTGATCCTGTTTGAGAAGGTCAAGGGGGGACAAAAGGGAAACCCCATAATAACTTTGCGGTTTAGCATCCACAAGGGCACAATTCAAATGTGCCGCTAACCTCAAACCATCCCCAAAAGTGCTATGGCGACCAAATCTGGTGCCAGCACAAAGCCGCTCAAAAACCTCCCCCAATCGCGGGGGATCTTCATTGGTATCAATCACCAAATTTCCAGGCTGCGCCACAAAATCTACCGGAAATTGTTCCGGTCGCCCTAAAAATTCAAAATTTGAAGTTTTTTCGAAAATAACTTTTTTCAAAAAAAGAGGGCGTGTGAGTTTTTTCAGAGAGGTAAAGATTCTCGAAAAGTGTTGAAAAAAAACAAATTCAAAGCTTTCGAAAGTTTTTCCGTGTTTGTCTCGCTTCCCTCCGAATTAAAAAGAAAAAAGAAAAAGGGGGAAAGTTTTCTTTTCGAAAGAAATTCCCCATTTTTCTTTTTCTCAAAAATCTCGCATAAATTCAAAATTACTAACGTGGTTGGATATCTTCCGGAAAACCCCAGCCGGTACCACGAGCGCGATTCTGCCCAAAACCGGAAATTTCGGGGACAGGGCTGAGATAAACTCTGGACGGCTCCGGCGCGTCACCCATTTTGCGTAAACTTGGGGGTTGGTAATCATCTACCATATACAAATCCTCCAAGCCTTTAACTACTTGGCATAACTCATTCGACCAGGTATCCCGCGAGGCATAGTCCCTCGTACCATCTTTGAAATTGGCACTTCCAAAACATTTTCGGGGGTCTTCAGTTACTGGGAGCGCCAAAGTTGCGCCTAAAAACAAATCTAAGTTAGTGGTCCGACAAAATCATAATTAGCCGCCAAGAAAAGAAAAGTAAATTCAAAAATTCAGAAAACAAACTTTTTTTTTGTTTTTGTTTTGTTTCAAAATTCTTTTTTTTTGATCCAAAAACACCTTTTCATAAACAAAGTCTCGACAAAACTTCTCGCAATAAACAAATTTCAAAACAAAGAGAAAAGAAAGAGATTTTTGTTCTCTTCTTTCCCGAATCTTTTTTAGAAAAGATAAAGAAGATTTCGGGGAAAGAGGAGGAAAGGCCTCCTCTCTAGCATTTTTGTTCAAAAACCCCCAAAAAAAAACTAAAATAGCAATTAACTAACCATTTACTCGAAAAGACCCAGAAATCTTTTCTCGAACGTCGTTTCGAAATTTCGTGTCCATCCGGGCCTGCACAGCTATCTCGCACACCTGCCTACGATCGAAACGATCCAATAGCAGCTGGCGCTCGGGATCGGGATTTTCCGAAAAAACAGCGGACGGGATCGATACGCAGGGTTTATCGACCAGGTATCCCACACCTTTAGCGGCACAATCGTCCACGCAATACCTACACACACATTCACAATTTGTGTGTGCCCCAACTCGCAGTCGAAAACAAGTACACGACTGGTACTCCTCCTGTACGGATCGAACTTTATCGACAATTTGTCCCGACACTCCGATCCGTCTTAATTCACCCCTAAAATCAGCGTTGTAATGACTGATCGAGCTCATTAATGAGCCAAAATCTGAGTCATTTTCGTGATCCAAGGGGTTCAAAGAGGCGAGCGGGATCAAATACCGTTCATGGTCAACTACCTCGCCGTTTACCGCAAAAGATCGGCTCCACTGCGTTAGACCAGGACGCTCATCCTGATCAACTTTCAATTTGACCCTAAAAATCATAATTACAAATTTTGAAACAAAAATTCGCGCGACAAAAGTTTTTCGTAATTTTCAAAAATGTAAGGTGTCAAATTTCAAAATCCCCAGTAATAAAACCCAAATTTTCAAAAAACTTAGTTCCCAAAATAACCCTATTTTTAGAAAAACAATAAACTTACTGGTTGCAGTAGATGTTCTCCCAAACATTCTTGGCCTCATCCCGCAACCGACGCAGCAAAAAGTTCATGGGCACATCACCCACACCAAGGTGGGCCAACCCACGCCATTTGTGGATCCCTCGATAAGTGGCCGTGGCTTCAAAAGGCTGCGACATCATCGCGGAAACCAAATCAAAATCTCCTGGCCCGCCACCTACGCCTACAGAATACGTAGGTTGAACTTCACCTCTCGCGCAATTTCGGCAGAAACAGCCGGCCGAAAGAAAACAACCACGTGGGACAGCTAGAAATGATTAAGTTAACTTTTAGAACATTTTTCACAAAAAAACAAGATTCGTACCAAAACTCCCCCCAGGGAAAAATTTTGTAATTTTTCGAGCTTTGAGCCAAAAAGATAAAAGCGTAACAATTTCGTGTTAAAAAACAAAATTCATAACCATTTTTCTACTAAAAGCTAAATTTCAAATATCATTTTCAAAATTTTCGAACAGAAAAAAACAAAAATTTTTTTTTTTCGTAACTTTCTCGATTTCATACAAAAAGAAAAAAAAAACTTTTGTTTGAACTCGAAAAAGTGCCGAAAACGCTCCAAGAATTAACACTTACAGTCGGCGATTATCTCGTTGCCGTATTGTCTGTCTTCTAAAAACACCCTTTTCGCCAAGCCGAAATCGCTACGGCGCATTTTCTTACAGGCTATCGAAAAAAGCACCGTATCTTCAGTGCGCACCCGCTTACACACGCCACTATTGGTATCACGGCCCAAAATCTTACATTCCCCAGGAGAAATGCGGTGAATACGCCGAGTCGAAACTTGAGCCCGATCCAAAATGCCGATCCGAGATTCTTGACCAGAGACGGCCGAATATACGGCGCTACAAAGGTGACAAAAAGCCACCCGCCCAGAACAAATTTCGAAATGATTTTCCATTGCCACAGCCAGAGCAGCATCCCTAGGGCGAACATAGCAAAAGCTACGCATTCCCAGGCAATACTGCCCAGTCTGAAACAATGAAAAACCATTTCCCGTACTTTCAAGATCATCCACTTTTTCGAAAAACTCGCGCACAATTCGCGGCCTTCCACCCTCAGGCAAACCATCGGCGATTCTTAACAACCGAATCTGTTTTTCATACCTTGTACCCCCGTTTTCAAAAACCCCTATACCTTTTTCTGATAACGACTCCGATTCTTGATTCAGGAACTCCCGTCTGTAGTAAAAAGGCTCTGGGGCACTATCTCCGAATCTTTGAACTATTCGGTCAGGGTCTACAGCGTACTCTCGGTATGACATCTCCGGTCTATTCGAAAAAACGACAATTCGGAAATTGCGACTGATTTACAAAAGTTTAAATCAGACAATGCCAATTTTTCCAGAATGCGTTTTCCCGATGAAACCGGACGGTAGCAATCAGCGTAGCGCGGCCCCAATTGGCTAAGCGCCAAAACCCACTAGTTCTCCGGAATACTTTTTGAAAACGTGACAAAAACATTCTCTTCCATTTTTGCAAAAACCTTACTAACTTACTAAAAAAACTAAGTGTCCAACTAATTTGTAATCTCCCCCCTTTTTTTGTCTCCTAGCCTAACGTATCATTTGTCAAAATTTCTGAAAAAAGCGAGAAACCCCACAAAAAGTTTACATCGAAACTTTCTTTCTCAAAATCTGCAAAAAAGGGCAAAGTTAAGCCAAAACAAAATTCTCAAAAAAAACGGGAGTAACCCTTCCACGAGAATACAATTTCAAAATTTCGAGCCAGCTGAAAAAAAATCCCAAAAATAACCGGGTTCACTAAAGTTCGCTCGAAATTCAAAAACCAAATTTGTGCACAAAAGTTAACCCTAACTTTTTTCCTGGCACAAAAACATTTTTCTGCAAAACCCGGTAACTAAAGTTCATAGAAATACAATGCAATTTCAAAACCAAATAGCCCAATCTTCGGATCGAACCAAAAACGATAGCTGACAATTTTCGCTTTTTCAACCGCATTCCGAAAAAATCAAAATGAACAGCGCACAAAAAAACGCAGAAATCGTAAAAATTCGACTTTCCGAGCAGAGAAATTGTCAATCACCAGAACTATTGCTGCACTGTCTGTCTAGAGAAAACCGCATCAAATCAAGCGGCCTCACCGAAACCCTCCTTCGAGAAGCCATCAAGATAGAAAAAGTAATAGACAATGGTCTGGACCCGCTCCAAGAAGTGGATATCATCCTGAAAACAAAGATTCTCATTCAAAAATGCTCAAACGCACCTCAAGAAATTCATAATGGCAAAAAATGCCCAAGCTTAAGGCTTTACCTATCTTACGGTTCAAATCCAGAACAATGGACAATAGGGGCAGTGGTCAAATTTGTCAATTCAAAAAGGAAAACTCAGAAAAACGCGCCCTCTCTAGCGCCACAAAAATCTGACTCCCTACCTCCGCTAACGGAAATCACGCAGCCAAACGATGCCGCCCTAACAGCGGAAGAAATTGTCGACGCTGACGAAGATTTCAACGGATTTTCCGATGACGACGTTTTCATCATCGCTGTATCTCAAAACAAAACCTTTGCACCTGAAACAGACTTACCTAGTTCTAGCCCTATCAGCCCTATAATACAACCGCTGCTAAAAAGGGCCAGAAAAAGGAAAGCTTGCACTTTATCAGTACCCAAAAAACGTACTAAAAAGTAAGTAATGTGAAAACAAAAAAATGCGAACCAAAAATTTTTGCCTCGCATTTTTTTCTTTTACAGGGGGGGCACGTAACGATTCCCTCAGATCTGTACTTGCACAGCTTAAAGTCGCTCAGACAAAGCCCAAGGGCAAGCTGCACAATAACAGATCTATCTTTCACATCAACTTACTTTCTGTACTAAACCTTATTGGTAAGCTCTCACGTGACACCTTTTACCAAACTGTATTCGTACAATATTGGGCCCATTCGCTATCGTCGAACCGGGTAAGTCAGAGACATTATCAAAGAGATTTACCTTACACTATTTTCCGTTTCAGGTTGTTAAACAATAAACGACAAAACTCAAGCCTAGCCATCGTTGTTCTCGTTCCTCTGCAATCTCATATCGCATATCGCAATACTCAAGTAAAGCTCAGGACAAAGATTACAGTTGCATACGTTAGTTAGCCGATAGAATACGAGTATTTCCACTCTATTCTTTCGTNATTAGTCCTATAGTAAAACCACTACTAAAAAGGGCCAGAAAAAGAAAAGCTTGCGCCCTATCAGTACCAAAAAAAACGTACTAAAAAGTAACTAATGTGAAAACAAAAACTGCGAACCAAAAAAACTTTTGCCTCGCATTTTTTCTTTTACAGGGGGGGCACGTAACGATCCCCTCAGATCTGTTCTTGCACAGCGCTAAGTCGTTCAGACAAAGCCCAAGGGCAAGCTGCTCAACAACAGATCTATCTTTCACATCAACTTACTTTCTGTTACTAAACCTTATGGTAAGCTCTCACGTGACAACCTTTTACAACTGTATTGTACAATATTGGGCCCATTCTTCTTGCGAACCGGGTAAGTCGAACATTATCAAAGAGATTTACCTTACAGCGTATTTCCGTTTCAGGTGTTAATCAATAAACGACAAACTCAAGCTAGCCATCGTTGTTCTCGTTCTCCGCAATCTCATATCGCATATCGCAATACTCAAGTAAAGCTCAGGACAAAACGAATTACAGTTGCATACGTTAGTTAGCCCGATAGAATACGAGTATTCCACTCTATTTTTCGTCATGAGTTAGTTTCAACCACAGTCAAAACCTACAAATTATGAAGAAAAACTTTGACATTCGCTAAAATCTACAAATTATAATGAGGAAAAGTTTGAGCATCGCCTGGACCAATCAGATGGTCAAGTGGACCAGAAATCTAAATTTATCCCAAATTGTAAGTTTGTGGAGCTTCCGGCTCCCCAAACTTACAATGGGCATACAAAAGATCCATGTTTATGTAAAAAAAAAATCTGATAAAATGTGTTTTCATCGAAAAAATATAATACTCAAATTACCAGCTTTTTTTTGAAATACCGGTAATTCAGGTAATTTTTAAAAGTTTAATCGAATTTTCGGTTTGTCTTACTAGCTTATTTAAGTTTGTGTTAGTTTTTGAAAAACATTATTTGATTCTGAAATTATCAAAAACCGCAGATTTATGTTTTTGAGCCTAATTTGTAAAATTAAAGAAAGATCACTCACCCCTCACACCAAAACCATTGAAATTCTCTCACACCCAAACGCCATTCGGGGACGCCACTCTTGCGCGGTTATTGCGAGATAATATAGGCGAATAGAATATTTATTTTTTATATGACTCGAGATCAAGAATAGCTTAATTGGAGGCTATAAACTTTTTTCTAAAATTTAATTCTGTGTGCCTTCGATAAATGCACAGACACAAAATAGAGATTTAGTTTTCAGTACTTCATCGGAAACCATCACATCTTTCAAAGTCACATATGAATTATAAAAATGTAAATAGAAACTGACTATTGAAATATGACCTCTAGTTAATAAAGCTCATCTCAATCGTCTGAAAAACGATTTTCGTATTCTTGCGCCAGAAATAACGCACGGAAAATCAGAAACAAATTGAATAAATTAGTTGTTGATTGAACTGTTGAAGGCTTATTACGGTGAATTTGGCGTAAAAAGTGAAAATTATTTTAAATTTTTCCGAGATACGTCAGCATGGCATTCTAAACGTTTAATTTTCTCAAAAATTTAATTATCTTTGATCGATATAAGCATAAAAAAATTAAACTTAGGTTTTTTTCCAAAAACGATTTTTCTAGAGTGATATGCAAATTATAAATAAATAACTCAAAGCCCTGGCTTTCTGAATATGTCTCTGGATTTAAGATATCTCTATCATCTCTGAAACAATGATAATTTATTTTTTCTTTGCAAAAAAACATAAGAAAAATCTTTAAAAACCGTATTTATGAGGATAAAAATAAATTATTTGATCAAGATGTTCAGCCACTAAAAAGGAACAAAACTCCTCGGCCCGCTGTAGGTGATTACTCGGCATGATATCGAGGTTAATTAGCTTCAGCTGGTGCTCTTTGTTGGCTTTGCATCGAATTCTAACATAAGTCGAATTCATTATTTTCAAAAAATAGTTATTCGCGTGATTGATGTTTTTAATTTATTTGGTTTTTAGGAAATCACTAAAAAATAATACATACCTCAATAAAAGACCAGAGAAAAAAAATAATAGTACCAAGAGTAGCTCAGGTAATGTCCTAAATATAGTCTCCTCAGATTTTAATTTTTTTGTCGTATTCAACGCGGAATTTTTTTACCAAAATCGATCGAAAATCCTAGAAAATAATAGGAAAAAATATCTTTGAACTGCTAGTTATTCAATTTTTAAAACCTATTACTCGAAATTAGAATTGCTAAATTTCTTATGAAAATTCATTGAATTGAAGTCTGGGATTTATTATTTTCACTCGTTTTGAGATTGAAAATTCGCGTCCCCGAATGGCGTTTGGGTGTGAGGAGGTTAAGTTAAATTTCACAAAACTAAATACCGAAATCTAAAAACTGCTGCCTCGAAACTATCTTCCTATCAAATTGTTCCGTTAGAAGCCGCAAATTCCAGAACTGGTCGTTGCTAAAAGTTACAAATAGGGGGAATGAAATTCGGGAATGGAAAATTGCAATAATGATACAAATATTCGAACCAATTGTGGTGTTGAGTCTTTAATATGATATAATGTATTTTCTCAAAAAATCATTAATTGTTTGTCCCAGAAAAATTGAAAATTTTTTGAGAAATGGTTTACAATTGTAGCACTAAAATATAAAACACAGAAAAGTAACTGTTTTAAGGGGTAGCAGCGACTGTGCAGATACCTGGCTCAATTTTAACTTACGAAAATAATTAGTCGTTAATTTTTTTTGTGCTTATTATCGTTAGCTTGAACCAGAAAAATGTTGTATCAGCTCATTAAAATATTTTTTTATCTATTAAGGTCTATTTGAGTTCGAACTTTTATTTTTGAATTCGTAAAATTTTCCAAAAAATTTCAAAACATATTAAAATTTCACGCATTTTTCACCCAAATTTTTTTTAGTTTTTTTTTCAAAAATCTGTCAATGAAAATGAAAAAAATAGCCAACTTTTTTTTAAACTTTTTTCGATGCATGTTTACATATTTTCTGACTGCTGTTTAAAAATCATATACAATGTTCATTGTCATTTTTTGTCGACTTTTTTAGAATATATGAATTTTTTCGCAATCAAGTCAAAATTTTTATTTATGTTTTTTTTAATTTTTCTTGAAAAATCAGGCCGAATCATTGTGTTATATTTCTAATATCTATTGATTTCCGTTTTCAGACCGATGGAAGGGCAATTCGAAATAGTTTCTGAGCTTACTGATTAAATTTACAACACTTGCTTGGACACCGGTTTTCTGCATTTGGCACGCCAATTTATCAAAATTTTATTAATTCAAAAAATCTTATAAATTCTGGTGTTTATAGGTACTTTTTCCTTTTCAAAGTCAGGAGATTTTTTGATATTTAAACGCATATTGAAGGTCAATTTTTTCCTAAAAAGTGTTTTTCTCTTTATTTTCAGGAAAAAAAACTTTTATATAAAGAAAATTTTTCATATGGATAATGATCTCCCACTAATAGCGCATAGACAACCGAAATGCCTGAAAGTTTATGAATATCGCTTTTAAAAAAAATCTCACATTCAGGTAAGTTGGAATCGAAGTTTCTAAATGAAAAGTGGTTTTTGATAGTTTTTACAGATACTAAGTATGTTGAGAATTAAAAATATAAGCGGTTTGCAAGAATGAACACTTTTATTGAAGATAAAAATAAAATAAAACTTTCAACATTTGTTTTACTGGTCAAAAATACTCGAAAAAATGTATCAATCTGCACTCGCTCTACCCTCTTAAGGGGGTTGTGGGTGTAGAATGTTGGAATTGCTGGGAAATAGCCTCTCCTCCAGCTGACTGGGAAGGTGATAACGAGGCAAATAAGAATAATGAGAAAAAAAATACGGGAGACTAAAATTCTCATCACCTGCAAGTAACTGTTTATGATTCTGTTGAGGATGGCTACCGGTACCGGAGTGAAAAACTGGGTAAAAAATATGTTCTCATTCACCAAAATCGGAATAGTCGGTCAATAATGTTTCAAAATTGAATTAAAACATAAAATGGATGAAACCTACGACATATTGTTAATATTTTTGTCCGTTATTTGTTGAAAAAATTATTCTGTTTGTTTTTATAAGTAAAATAGCTGTTTGGCGACATTTATTTCTAGTAGATTTGGTGTTGTTTTCATTTGTTGGTTGTCTTTGCTTATCGCCTACGCATGACGAAAAAAACTCTGATTGTGATAAGAAACTTATTTTCCGTTATTGTTTCTCGAAGCTGATATTCAAGAAATATAAGAAATGTTCTTTCATCAATTGTTTCATTTCACCCACAACCCACTGTGCTTAAGTAACTGTGTTAAAGCCATATGATGATTCGTTTTTCGCATTTTATTATTTCCTCTTTGTTCGGCTTTAAATCTTTTCTAAAATTTAATAAAAAAAATTTTAACGTCATTGAAACACATCCGTTGTCTGATAAAAATGTATTTTGCCACATGCAGTTGTGTGGCATCTTAAATGGTTACATTCAAACAAATTATGAATGACATTTTAGTCTGTTATTTGACATACACTGCAAATTGAATTATTTATCGATGACAGCGGATATTTTACATCTAATTTGTTGAAAACATTTCGTAAATTTACGATTTTAAAATATAAAAATTGCATGATCATTAGTTGGGCCGTTACGGCCGCCGTATCCTTTAGGATCCTTAAGGATTCCTATCCTTAAGGTACTATCGTTTCCTAATTCACTGTTTAAAAACATTAAAATTTCCCTTTAACTTTTCCATACATAGACACATGTTACATAGTAGATGCCGACGTGTTGATAAAGCGCCTTGTTCATAACTTCAGATCCATTAATTTTTAACACAAATACGGGTTTCGTAAAAAACCCCTCAATTTCATTTTGAATCAAAAATTAAGTTAATTTTTATTTTCAAATTCGCGAAATTGTAAGATGAGACGACCACTGTTCAGTTTTTATTTAAATCTATTAGGCTGTCATTGTCAAGATTTTGTCGAAACCCAAGTTTATAATTAGGCTTTTTTAAATTTCCATCGTGTACTTAGTCCAATTTTGAGAAAAAAAAGTGGGTTGCTTCGATGAAATTTTAACTCCTGGTGTTAAAATGACCAAAATATGGTACCGGACATAGGTACCGGGAAAATGGCGAAGAATGATTTTTTCCACCTTTGAGGCCTTTCGCAGTAAAGTTTCAGAAACGTCAAATGCAAATTAAACTTGGGAATTCAGCTTTATTGACCCTTCTCAAAAAGTATCAATGTGCAAAGATTTTGTTGTCAACCTTCCGGTTTCCGAGAATATAATAATGACTCATTCGTCGAAAATTTGAAATTTATGATATTATAAAAATCGGAGAAATCCTTCATTTTGAAAAAACTTTTGTAGCCAGAAGTCTTAGAATTTCTTTCTTTTGTTTGATACCATATGCAGTCGTTTTCGGTCATGTTGAAAATTCCGGATTTTGAAATATTTTGAAAAAAATTCCGAAATTTTTTTTAAAGTTTCAAAAAATATTCTTATAATTTTTTGGTAACAAAATGATCCAAAATGACCTCCTCGATTTTTGATACCTCTCTTAGCCTCCATTTTGTGTGTGTGTCTCAACGAATGACACCTAAAATCAATCTAATGAGAAAACTATTTTTTCGATGTGCTTATTTTTGGCGGAAATTTTGGCGGGGGAAATTTTTGGCGGGGAAATCTCGTAAAAAAATCTTGAATAAAGATGTTGAAACGGTGAAAGCTTCCTGTACCTGTGTTTTCAATCAAAAAAAAGAATTCAAAAAAATTTTATTTTAATTAAGAACACCTTTGACGGGTTTGATGATCGAAATTCGATCGCTTTCAATGTTTTTTCAAAAAGGCATTTTTTAAAGGATAATTAAAAATTAACAATAACATTTTACGAAAAGAGCGCAAGGTTTCGTCTTTTGAACCAAACGACTATTTCTCCTACTATCAACTACAGTTGTAAATGCCACTATATTTCAATCAGTGCCATTCCGACACAATTTTATTTCCTGCATAATCCTTAACTCGTCAGACTTTAGACATGAATCTGTACCCAGATCATTATGCAACGCGTCGTGCATAACTAATAAATCGAAGCCATATTAGCAAAGTTCATTATCATCATTTCATTCTTCAATAGCTTAATATAGTTTCAGCCAATTTTCTATACAAATGAAAGACAAAAATAAATATTTAAACGAATTTAAAGCATCAATGAGGATAAGAAACAAAAACTTGCGAAAAATAACTCCATTTAACAGACAAAGTGAACTAATAAGATGAAATTAAACTTTAATTTATATTGTGCAATTACCTCAATATGAAACTCAAATGATTTCCATCGCTCTGTCTAAAAAATAATTATATGTTTTCTATACAAATTCTCTAGTATTCAATGGATCGTGAATATTTTGGTTCTTATTTCTCGATGAGAAAGAGAGAGAGAGACACACGCCTACGCATGAACTCTCACTGATAATATATATGAACAGTGTTCCGGAAGTTTTACTTCTAAAATCTCTATTTTAACGGAGGCCAATTTTCACAAATAAGGACAAACAGAAATCTTGAAATAAAAAAAACTGGTAGGATATTTCGTACCATAATACCGGTTACAAGAAAACCCGTTGGATAGATCAATATTTCGTGCTGTTACTGTCAAAAAGAATGTTGTCATCCCACCGTTATGGATATTGCATTGGTT
>SCLH01062960.1:832-12952 GCA_004367855.1 Oikopleura vanhoeffeni
GATTTATTTTATGTGTCAAAAAATGAAAATAAAATATTCATAAAATGAAAATTTTTTCTTTCTTTTTGATTCACACACATCCAATTTTTTTCGATTTTCCCTCGAAAAAGGTAATTTCTTGCAAAAATATATATGATTATAAGTTATTTTTGTGCAAAACAACAACTCATGTGACCCTCAACCAATATATAGAAAATTGATACTGTTTACTTTTGAACACCTGGTAAAATCGGACACATACGATGCTGCGGGAACTAAATTTTTTTGTTTTTTTTTTCGCACAAACTTGATAAAAGTACTTATGACGTTGTTATTAGAAGCCAAAAAATATCGCGAAAGGTCTGTTACGATGGCAAATTATCGGGCGGTTATTTTTTATATTTATATGACAAACTGATTTCCTTACCGTTTTTCCTCAATTGAAGGTTTTAGTCAAATATTTTCTATTTACGATATTGTCTCAAATAAAAAATTATCGTAAAAAACCGAAAAAACATAATTTTAATTTTTTTTCTATCAAATAATTGTTAAAGCTATTGAATAAATAGTTTTTATTTTCGCTAACGTTACCTTGGATAAAAATATGATTTTTTAAAGTCAGGTGGCCAGATTTGGCTACCGCTGAGTACGTCATGACGCGTCACTGTTCATTACTTCTGAGTATGTGGGTTAAGGCGCTCTTCCATGATGTTTGCCAGTTTCTGGTAGCCAAGGTGTGGATTCTCTTCACGTAATTTAATCAATAAAATTTTATCCAAAATAGCTATATTTCAACCGTTCACGCTCATTTTTATAAAATGGCATTTTTTGAATATCAAATGTTTCAATTACTTCTTTAAAACTAGAATTTTTTATTTTGTTTCATAATGAAATTTAAGTTATGTCTGTTTTTTAAAAAACAAAAAACAGACATAACTTANGAAAAATACGGCAATTTTCATGTTGTAATGTACATGATAGAGATATTTTCACTCAGAGAAAGATTCCTGAAAGCTAAGGTTTGACTTAATTAATTTATAATTTGCATGATCACTCTTGGACAGTACAATTCTTTTTTTGTTGGTAAAAACTTAAATTCATTTTTTCGGCTATATTGACCAAGAATAATTAAATTTTTGAAAAAATTAAAATTTTAAAATTATAGTCTGACCCTTGATCTACAATAATTTGAAAAATAATTCAGCGTAAAAGCCTTCAGAGTTCGTCGAAAACTATTTTTCATTAATTTTTTTCGATTTTTTGTGCGTGCATTTTGGCGCTAAGGGGTACGAAAACTTCTTTTCAACGATTGAGATTAGTTTTTTTCAAATGTAAGAGACTATATTTGAGTAGCCCAGTGTTCTATTTATCTTTGTTACTTCATATGTGATTTTTGAAAAATGTAATGGTTTTCTCCGATGAGGTACCTGAAACTAACACTTATTTTGTCTTGCATTTATTGAGCACAACAAACATTAAGCATTATACTAAAATTATAGCTCCAATTTACAGTCTATCCTTGACTCTTGCGTATTTAAAAATTAATGAATATTTTATCGCATTTATTATCTCCGCAATAAGCCGCCCAAAGTGGCGTCCCGAATGGCGTTGGGTGTGAGGGAATTTTCAATGGTTTGGTGTGAGGGGGTTTAAACCAAGAACACAAGAGTAAAGGCCAAGTGATGCCTTTTAAGATAGAGTAAGTGGCCATATACTGGTAAATAACTTATTTGATATTTTTTACAAGCAGAATTTTTCTGCTGAAAATGAGTTAAACTCGTGCAATCATTGCCTTACAAAAAAAAATGCTTCTGAAAGGATTTCCTCAACAATACCCTGTTTAGAGGGAGTAAAAAACAATCGAGATATGAGTGTTGTGTAGAACAGGGATTTCAAGCGATGGCGTGCAGAGTAAAAGCCGCCAGTCGGGACGGTTATCTTTCCAGGTCTAGTACATTCTCGCTCGATTCCGGTTCACTCTCCTCTGACAGGATACAGTGGGGGAAATAATTCGTGTGTATTTTCTACAAAAGTGACCAAGCTGGATGATCAAAGTCAAAATGAGTGAACGAGTTAAAGAATCCAAATGCCGGAAAAAGCTAGAAAAAACAGCTGTTTTTTGATGACCACTGTTAATAGCAAAGGATAATGTGTAATTGGATAAGTTGAATGACCATTTGAAATAAGAATTTCAAAAGTGAAAACTGGGTATCGAAATCCCCACAGTATAAACAGAATTACTTGGTTTTTTGGCCAAACGGAAAATTACCGAGAGGGATATAGAAATTTATCCTACTATTGATTTCATGCCCACTTTTATGGTGCTAGTAAAACAATATAATTTGTAACTGTTTATGTATTTTTTACAGTGCCATATGATTTTATGGAGATAAATTGCCTCTAATTTCATCACATTTAATTCTCAGCGATTGACGGCGAAATTTTGGTATACGGTCGAAACTTCAGATTTTTCGAAAAAAATATTTTTTGAACTCAATTTGCTCAAACTTTACTGTGATTACATCAATATCTTGAATAAAACAAACTACATAAGTTGACCACAAATAAACAAACTGTTCATCAATAATTTAACCACAGTAGCTTTATCTCCTTATGCAGAAAAAAAGTACGATAACTCCCAATCTTAGAGCTAGCTAAAGTTATTTAATGGAACATTTGTTCTTAAATGACCAGAAAAAATCTCTACGGGATGGGTCAAAAACATCGATATTATTTTCATTTTGAAATTTTTTATTTTCAAAATTCGTCAACTCTCATTAATAATTTTTTCTAAACCTGTTGCGTTGCCATCAATAAATAGGCTTTATGTTGTCAAAATTTTGCCAAGAAATTGAGTGTCCGCGCAAAATTGTCTGAAAAAAACCCATATTTAAACAAATTTTCCGTCCATTTGTTCCAAGATAGCGGTTCAACGATTGCATTTCTCGAAGATAACTATTTTTAGATTGTCCATCCGGCTGCCGTCCGATGAATTGAAAATTAATTGCTATTGAATGATAACTTCTTGAATTTCTTTTTTTTTGATCTGCCAGGTTATCAACTACGCTATAAACTTTGTCTAGTTTTCTGGGAAAATGACTGAGTCCGTCATGACGCGTCCACTGTTCATTACTTCTGAGTATGGGGGTTAAGGCGCTCTTCCATGATGTTTGCCAGTTTACTGTAGCCAAGGTGTGGATTCTCTTCACGTAATTTAATCAATAAAATTTATCCAAAATAGCTAGTATTCAACCGTTCACGCTCATTTTTTATAAAATGCATTTTTATGAATATCAAATTTTTCAATTACTTCTTAAAACTAGAATTTTTTATTTGTTTCATAATGAAATTTAAGTTATGTCTGTTTTTTAAAAAACAAAAACACATAACTAAATCATAATAGTTAAAAAAAAAGAGAACTTCTCAAATGAAAAGAATAATATTGAGTAATCATCTGTTAGAGTTACCCCGAGCAATCTATCGTTAGAGTTATCTTTTATCTGTTAGAGTTACCTTTTTTTCAATAGTTCAGGGCTAACTCTAACAGAGTAACTACTGTATTAAATAAGCGTTTGAACTTTATCAGTGATTATACAGGATGTCACATTTTCGGTCCTATTCTCTTTCTAATTTGGCAAATACGAAGGTGTTTGCCGAATTAAAGCGTTCTGATTGGCGGAGGTAAGCTTCTGCAAAAACTAATAATGGGAGCAAAAATGTGACAAGCTGTATCTTATTTTTATTCATTTTTCGTCAATTTTTCATAGTTTGTTTTTTACTTTATAAATAAAGTGAATATGGATAGTTCGATGAGCGTCATATCTGTGACGTCAGAAAGAATAGTGAGCAATAAAACCACACGATTTCTAAATAAGTTGACAATCGTGGGATTTGATCGGGGGCTGAGTAACTATCCGTACCGAAGTATAATCTTCGATATAATAAGCTGCACTAAGTCATGCCTGAAAAAGAGTCTGAGACACGATACTTTTTGACTTCCATTTTGCAAAACGTCTATGACTGGAAATGGATGCTTATCTGAACCGTCAAATAAAATACTATTTACGTTGGAATGAATGATAAGATAAAAACTTTTAACTTCGTCATATTTATTTTATCTATTTTTTATTCTATAATAATTATAGAATAAAAAAAATATATTATAAATTTGACAAAGGTGAAAATGCTCTTTTTAGCATCATGAATTTTTTCTTTTGACTTTTCGGCTAGACATTCATTTTTCCTGTTTTATTAGTCTATTACTTTTGCATCCTCTTTTCAATTTCATAAATGTTTTTTCCAGGTACATTGTAAAAATTTATTTCAAATAATTTTGTTTCTTATTTGTTACATTGAAAATAATGGTCATTCTCGAATTCAAAAAAATTTCAAAAATTTTTTTCGCGAACTTAGATACAAATAATGAAACATCGTGCGCAGTTGAGTAAAACTGAAAAATATGTCAATTTTCGACGTTGGAAGCAAGTTATTCACATAAAATTCTGCCTTTTTGAGCGTGTACAGATTAATATAATCCTGAACACCTTCTACTTATAATCATTGGCGGACATTTTAATGAGATTAAAATCTATTTTTAATGAGAGCTGCGATATGTTCAATTATAATTTCGGGCTGGGTTTGTAGACATTCGGTTATAAAAATTCACTAACGAAAAATTCAAGTTAAAAAATGGCTTTCAAAAAAGTACATATTTTATCCGGATATTTATTTTGACAATTTAATAAGGTGTTTTCATCTTTATAAATGCAACAGCAACGTTGTTTTGATTTTACCCTGCTAAAATTACTGAGTGGTTATTATGTAGGAGAACATTGCCGGATATTTCATGTTTCATCAAAATGTTTTTCAGATATTTGTGTCAAAGTCATGACTTATTTCTTCATTTATTTTTGTAACCAAAGAATGAATTTTTAACATCGAATTTCACCTTTCCGAATTTAACCAAACTGTTGGTCGATTCAAAATATCAATTATCATCATATGAAATTGACAAGGTGGTGAAGGGGGGTTTTCGATCCTAGTTAAATGTTTTTGTTAAATTTTGTCGTATACAATCTGACATTGTCAATGTCTCTACAAAAATTTCATAAAAAATATTTCAAGACTTGAACTTTCACCGGTGGATTATTCTGACAGTCTGTGTCAAATTGGTGGATTCCGACATTGTGTCAAATCTTCATTAGTGGTTTACCTGTACAACAAAAACACAGAAATAAATTATTAAACAAGAAAAAAAAAGTTATACAGTGAAAGAAGTAAATTATGGGACTATCGAAATTTTAAAAGTTCACAAAACTAATTTTTTCAAACCATCATTCGCCCTCTTCAAAATAGCGAGGACTCAAGAACTTTTAAAAAAAATTATCAAAAATAATTCAACGTTTAAAAAACAATTGTAACATAAGGTAAATCCGACTACTTTCGTTTTATTTTAAAACATTTTCAAGGGTTCTTTTTAAAGGTTTTTTTAGAAAAAAGGTTTGCCGTATCTTATGTGTTTCGCCAGCTATCGGCACCCCGATAATCAAGACTGGGTTTACAATCTGCAAGTGGTCATTTCTGATCTTTCGCATCGAATTAGAAAAAAAATATTTCTTACAACAATAAGTTTTTTATTGCATCATTTCGCAGCGTTAAACATACAATTATAGCAGATAGGGAATTTTTCAGCTTGTGAAAAACGATCAGTTTTTATTTCATCTTTCAGCGGTATTAAAAAAAAATATTATTTTTTCGGTTTCAGGTTTCAAGTGAATACAGTACCTCGTAAAAATTTACTGATTTTCAATACACTTTTAAAAATTAAAGTTTTACCTTCGCATAAATTGAACATGAGAAATTTCTGGCTTCCATCAGGAATTAAATAATTGATTTCTGGTCGGAACCGGATGTAAGGTTAAAAAAAAATTAGCTGGAATTATTTGTTTAGCAAGTGTGGTAGGGCCGCACATTGTTGTAGTAACTAAATTACCGGTGAACAAGCTTTCTTTAGCTTTGTTTGAAATGTAATCCTCACTTTACAAATTCAATTCTAATTCTGCATGTTTAATAATACAGGCAAATTTGCAGAAGTAAATCACGGAACCCACAATCCGATAATCTTTGTATTAAAGAGAGTTGTGGGTGTGAATTTCTAAAAAATATGTACTTTTGTTTGGAAAAAATTCAAAAAATAATCACCTAGAAATTGGAAAGCATTTAAAAAATGAAACTTAAATGATACAGAATACATTTAAAACTATGACTCAATTCAAACATATAGTTTTTTTGATGGAAAATCTTTTGAGAGATATCAGTGTGGTGTAGAATAGGGATTTTAAGCGATAAGTGAGTGTAGAGGCCGCGACAGCCAATCAGGGACGGTTATTTGTCAGTCTAGTGCATTCTCAAGATTTTTGTGTTCACTCCCTCTGAACAGGCCTCTCATATGCGGTCTATCATTTGTCCTCAAATTATTATGTAAAAGATTTTAACAAAATTTGCCGTTTCAAATATATTAACATTGTAAATCCGCCGGATGTCACCCGGGTCAAATAGCTAGAACTTTTCTTATCCTCAAAATATCTATATATTTTAAAAGTATTTAGAACTCGTTTGCAGAAAAGGTCAAGTAGAACGTGAGAAATATTGGTGACACATGTCACCGTAATCAACCTATCTGGTAATTTTCTTCAATATTCTCAGATCACGTTACGGACCGTAACTTACGGTGAAGGATTTGTGCGAAATAATAAAACGTGCTTAGTGTACCCAAATTGGCCCATTGACTTATTTTGTCTTCAGTATACCTTGCCTAGATGGGTACACTAAGCACGCCCGTGCTTTTTGAACCTTAATTGGTCTGCATTTAATTTTTTTATTTAGACCAATTTGGGTACAAAAAGCACGCTCGTGCTTAGTGTACTCATCTGGGCAATGTGTTCATCAATGTCCTTTTTTCAAAACTAGCTGTAGCTTAAGATAAAAAACCTTTCAAAAATGCTATCACACGGTTAAATTTCACAAATATATTTTCTTGTTTTCATACTCTTTACTAATTCGTGACTGCCAAATGGTTAGATCATTGAGCAATCTTTTAGAGTAAAAAAAACAGTCGTGACAGATTTACCCAGTGGACGGTGACTATATCATGAACTTAGTTTTTCTTATTTGTTTTAACTAAAAACCTCTAAATATGCGATTTTACCTCAAAATTATATTATTTTATATTTTTTAATTCACCCACAAGCGTTTCAATATATACCACAATCGCATATAATATGCGGCCTATTAGGTACTAGCCTATTTTGTCAAATTATTTTTTGTCTAGCCAAGTACTCTTGGAATTGATAACCGACAAAAAACCATCAACGTTAGATAGCCTTATTTCAGTTTTCTGAGCGCATTCAAGTTACGTTAACCGAGATATAAAATTGGCTCAATACAACATACAATGTGACGTGGGGTCATATATACCCAAAGTATCCCATTTTGACCGATAATATACTTATAATGAGAGTATGAAATAGATAGGTCTATGTCTACCACACAAGGTGTTTTTTGGGAAGTAAATAAAATTGTTAAAATTCTTATGTTAGATCGAAATGAAAAAAAGTTGATCTTAACTCCCGTAGTGCCCGACAACTTCTGGAATCGTAGTGACTTCTGGTCATGCGTGACCAGACGTTTTTAATCAAGCATATATCCTTTTCCGAACGGAAGTCCATCTCAAAAACGCTTACTATCTCTATAGCGCGTGTTCGAATCCTACTCATGTTGCCTTAGTGATTATCATTGAATATGAATTATAGCAAGGGTCTTGATTAATGACCGCTTACATTTTAGTCGATGTGTAATCACTCAAGAAATCACATTAAGCACAATCAGCGTAGAAACATCAGTGGGATTCGAACACACGCTATAGAGATAGTAAGCGTTTTTGAGATGGAGTTCCGTTCGGAAAAGGATATCCGACAATTAATTATCAACATATATTTTTTCATTGTTCATAATATAATTTCAATAATTCTCTTTACTAAATTAATAAAAAGGCATCAAATGTGAATAAGAAAATTAAAAACTCTTACATTTTCCACGATTATCACAAACAAATGCATCACTAATAGGAATTTAGGCTAAATTTGACATTTTGAAATATTAAACCGGCATCAATTTGGGAGTTGAATCTGCAAAAATAATTGAATGTTTTATCAAAATTTTTACAAAATCAGCTTCTTAAAAATAAAAAAAACTATTTTTGATGACAAAGTTCAAGCCCAAGTTCATCGTAGAGGCTTGTGAGTACCCTCAAAAAATTCGGAGAGGTCGACTTTCTAATGGGAATATTAGCAACTATGAGTAAATTATGTACTGAACGGTCACTAAAGAGCGAAAAATGGCCAAAATTTTGAGATTTCACAGGGAGATTGTTGCTCTCTGGCGACGTTTCAGTACATAATTGACCCATAGTTGCTAATATTTTCATGAGAAAGTCGACCATTCCGATTATTTTGAAGGTACTAACGAGTCTCTACGATGAACTTTGAAATTTACGGTAATTTGATATACGGTACACTATATACGGTGTTTTGAAAAAGTACTCAAATTACATAAAAAAACTTTGGGGATGAACTTCAAACGTTTTTAAGACTTTTAAAATTTTTATTTGAATACATGTACCCACGCCTATGTGGCTTATATGCTGCTCCGCAAATTCGCGGCTTCCACACCTATCGTTTATTTATGGCGAGCTAATCACAGGTGCGGGTTCAAAAGCGTGGTTCGGGGAAAACATTAAGGCGACGTTATAAGTTATACTGTATAACTTATACAACCCATTTCAGAAAATTTCATTCACCCCACAGAAAAAGCGCCGACAGTGCTGCACCGTGCGACAGAAGATGAATAACACCAACTTAGTAAAATAATCTGCCAACTGTTTAAGGTATCTAAATTTCTGAAGGACAGACCCTGAAAAAGGTTAGTCAGCTATGAGTCTTCACCAATCTCATATTTGATCGACATTTAAAAAAAATGTTTATACTTTGAACTGCGGAAGAGAAATGTAATTTTGTCATTGCAAAACTGCCACATAAGTTAATTATAAATTTCAGAATATTTTCTTTTCTGATTGATGATTCGAAATTGAAACGGGTTATTAAAATTTTGAGATAACGTTCTAGGGAACTAAGACAGATTGCTTCACGTCTATATTAAAAATGCAGAAATGTCACATACAAAAGTATACCAATAAATTCTATTGAAAATGCAAAAGTTGTGAATATCTTTGGTTGACCAACGATCCCACAATTTTATAAATATTTGAAATTACATTAAAATCTGAAAGAAATTGAATCATTTTTGATAATTGTTGAACGTGCCTATAAAAAAGATAGGATTCAATTTTTGGAAATGTATCTCTTTTTACCTAGGTGCAATTTTCACAAAAAATTCTTCGATTTGGATTTAGTATCATTGAAAAAACTGAATTGTGAGCCTAATTTAGGGGTCATAATAAAAATTATGTTCTCCTTGGATTTCACAGTCACACATGCAAAAGAGTCTTTGCATATCACATCAGTGAGTTTTGTAGAAATCAGTGTTTTGTCTGTCATTAAATAGTTTTTGTTAGTTTCCAACTATCGAGAACCTTTTTCTAATTTCAAACGAGAAGTATTTTTGAACCCATTAAAATTGCTTATTTGGCCATGTTTCTAAATTAAAAGTTTATTAATCCGCTTTCGATGTTTCATATTTTCATTAAAAACATTTGAATAAAGTTTAGAAAATTCAATGAGTGAAACTATTCAAGGGTGACTAGGTTTCGTGACTCCTCAATGAGGAGTCCTCATCTTTAGTCTTTAGAACTAGGAACAAGCTTTGAGCATTCATATCGAGCTTTATTCGTGAGCAATGACAGTTATTTAATTTTTTTCTTTATTTTTTTAAATTCAAGATGCTCAAAGTAGAAACTGGAAAATGAAAAGTAGCCTAGTTAAGGGGGTCGGTGCATTTTGACAGATTTGCACTTTTTCATTTTTTTTCTCTTGATGAGAAACTTTTTGCCACTTAAAAATTTTCGGATAAAAACTTTTTCGAACAAAAGTTGCCACTTTTGAGTTTACTTCGATTAATCTGATTTTTTTCAGATGGATTATTTTTAATTTATCAATTGTCTTTTGAAAAAACACTCAAAAAACGCGCGTTTGCTATCAAAGGTGTCTAAATTAAGGTAAAATTAAATTTTATTCTATATAAATTAGTAACCGTAAAAAACGGTCTCCACCATTGTTTCAAATTTATTTAATTTGGTTAAATACGATTTCTACGTCAAAATAAAAAATTTCAAAAAAAGACGAAAAACCCGAAATTTTAGCACATCGAAAGTAATATTTTGTTCATTAGGTTAACAAACAAATTTTTAACGGTGGATGGGTTGGCTTACCAATTTGGCAAGTTTCGGTAAATGAAAATCATTTAATTCTGGATAAAAGAGAGCTTTGATGGATTTATCCCAAACCGTAGTTTTGTTGCAAAAATTATGATGCAGAGTTTAAACAAGAGCGAAGAAACAAAACAAGGACATATTTAAATAAAGTAAAAGTTGGCATTTTCAATATTTTTAGCTGATGATTCCAGAAAAATAAGGAAAATTTTCAAAATATATTCAATTATTTTTGACCAAAAATCACAAAAAAATGTCATATGATTTTTAAAATAGCATGTAAAAAATATGTGGTCACTTTCGCGAAAAGTAAAATTGGCCATTTTGAAAAGTGTTTTTTGTTGATTTTAACCAAATATTGAAAAAAAATTTGAACAGAAAATAAGGCATTTTTTTATAATGTTTGAAACTTTTTTCGAAAATTTCTCATAATTTGTCGAATTCGAAAAGTTTAATTCGAACTTAAAATTTTCAATAATTCGAAAATTCTGTAGTTACAAAAGTTGCCTGGATTATGAAACATTACTTTGATGGTGTATTGAGAAGAATATATTTGTGCTCTTGATTTTTGTTCGAAATGTATTTACAAATAAATTCGAAGTTCAGAAAAAATATTTCAGTTTTAAATGACTTTTTTTCAAACGTTCAAATTCAGCACATATTCAATCTAAAGTTTGACCAAGTGATATTAATAAAAGTTGAATTTTAACTTGATTTCAGGATTTATGCAAAGAGCCGCCGATATTATCAGCCCGTTGCGATTTTTAATAAGCTTGCATCATTTTTGAACTTTTTTTGGAACATTTGCAACTTGACATTTAGATTTTTGTTCCTAGTTAAGGGGTCGATGAATTTGACAGATACGGATATGTGCTCTTTTTCGAAAACTTTCAAATCACATTTTTTCGAAAATAATCAAATTTTTTAAAGAATTTGTACCTTTTCTTTCAAAATTAGATAATTTACTTAAAAATTAAACTTAAAATTAAAGCTTTTTATTTCAAATTCGAAAATTTGAAACTTTTCCTGAAAATTTGGCATTTCTTTCTGCTCATTTCTTAACGATAATGAATAAAAAAGACATAAAATCTCCTTTAATCGGCCTTCGGCCGATTTGTTGCCCACTTTTCAATAAAATAGAATACAAATACCCCTATATCGGCCTTCGGCCGATTTTGGGCTCATTTTTAAACAAAATTAAATACAAAATATAAAGTCACTTTTTATCGGCCTTCGGCCGATTTGGGGCTCATTTTTTATAAAAATTAAATACAAAAAGAAATAAACAGGATATAATATCCTTCTTTATCGGCTTACGGCCGATTTGGGGCTCATTTTTAACAAAATTAAATACAAAATATAAAATCACTATTTACCGGTCTTTGGCCGATTGAGGACTCATTTTTCAACAAAATTAAATACAAAATATAAAATTCCATTTATCGGCCTTTGGCCGATTTGAGGCTTATTTTTCAACAAAATTAAAAAAAAACCCCTTTATCGGCCTTCGGCCGATTTGGGGCTCATTTTTCAACAAAATTTAATACAAAAAATAAAATCACCTTTTATTTGCCTTCGGCCGATTTTGGGCTCATTTTCCAACAAAATTATATAAAACATCTACCTTTTAAACCACGGCAGGTAGTGAAACGTGGTTATATCTTACAAATGTTCTGGAGAATACTTGATAAAAATTT
>SCLH01062962.1:0-15779 GCA_004367855.1 Oikopleura vanhoeffeni
TGAAGTCGGATTTTGAAACTTTAAATTAGTTAAAATTTACAAGCATTTCGAAAATGATGGGAATTTTCGTCAAAAAAAATGTTTTTTGATTAAAAATACTAACTTTCGCCGTTTTTTACATTATAGTATATGAATCAAATAAAAAATAGTCACGAATTTCTCGTAGTTATTGTTACAGTGAAGCCACACCAATGCTGTTATTGTCAAAAGATTTTTACACAAAAAACACTTACAGGTTTGTTCGTAAGCAAATACGCTCATAAGAGCGGCGCTGCCATCTACTTTTTGATCCGTTAACTTTGGTTTTAAAGTCGAAATGTTTCAAACAATTTAGTTTCAAAAGTTTTTCTTCTATAATGTAGCCAATTTCAGTGTGAGCTAGTACCTACTAATAACCTTTCATATTTTTGTGCTTTTCGACATGAAAACGTTATATTAAAGATTAGTTTGCATTGCTTTATATTTTCAAAAGTGAGAATAACGTCTATAAACTACTAGTATTTTAACATTTGAAATATAATAACCTAATGATGTTGAGTCGAAGCTATCTTATGCGCTACTGTAGAAGCTAACACTATTTTCGTTTTTTCTCATTTTATTAAGGAAAAATAAAGGTTCTATTTTTTGAGTGAAGTCTGGAAATCATACCGCTTACTCCCGATACATCTCACATAAAAGCAATCAAACTCACAATATAACCAAGACATATTTTTGACACTCTGTCCAAAAATATTTAAATAGCTATAAGCAAACCGAACATTCTATTATTAAACGAGTTAAAGCTGAAACGAAGACTCCAGAGCTGATGAAGCGCAGTCTAATAATTTCTCTACCGCCACGAGAAGCCTCGTATATATAAACGAGATATATTATATATAATCTCGCATAAAATACAAAATAAATAGAAAAATTAGTATTCTTTCCGGTTTATCATGAAAATCAATACAGAATCTCAAAAATGTGATGTCATTCATGAGTCATAAGAGTACAGGAAGGGCACGATATAGATTGAAAAACCTACGTAATTTCTTGATTTTTAGGCAGAAAATCTCCAGTGCCAATATCGAAATCCAAATTATTCGCATCATAATAGTTGTGGCCCTAGTGATATTGTTATAGTCCATCTTATTATTATATAAAAATTGTTTAACCCTTGGAGGCTCCGAACTATTTTCAAAAACACTTGTAGATTAAATACCAGAAATTGCAGGTTGCTTCTGAATGATTCACTTTATAGGAAAATTTTTTCTGAAACTGCTGCATTTTCAATTTTTGTCCTGACGGCTCTCAGTAAACTTTTTTTTTGATACTGATTTCGATTAATTGGGTAGGTTAGGTTATTTGTTCGGAAAACATCTGTAGATTAAAGACCGAAAATTGCAAGTTATTTCTGAGGAAGTCATTTTTTAGAAAATTTAATTTTTCATCTTTTCCATTATTAATTTTTGTTTTGACGTCTCTCATTTTCTCATAAAAATGTAAATTACATACTATCAAAGTTTAAGTGTATCCTTAATCTCGAGGACTAGAGTACAATTAAGTTCCAAGCACTTTTACTTTTCCCGTAATAAGCTCTCAAAGTCGCACCACTAAAGTGGCGCAGGAGCCTCCAAGGGTTAAATAATATTAATATTTTTCTGTTAATATTTAATAAATTTTCATTTAATTTCTAGATTTTTTACCAATTTGCCGTTTTACTGTATTTCAAAAAATAAAATTAAATAAATACTTGCCGTTTTACTGACAGTAAAAAAATTTGCCGTTTGACTTTTTCAGTTTTGCAAATTTCTGCCGTTTTGCTGGTACACAGTAAAACGGCAAATTTTCCCTTTTTATTTTTTGCCGTTTTACTGCCAACCCACCAAATATTAGCGGTGCAAGTCAAAAGCCCGACTTTTTCTCGAGCCCGCGAGTTTTGCCGCTTCGAGTAAACTCACGCCAGAAATGTACCGTCCACTCTGAATAATTTTGAACGTTGTGCTCTCTACTGTCTCTAATGAGAAATAAAAACTTTTTTTTTTAAATGGTAGTCGAAAAATATTATTTTCGTTCTTGTGATAGATCAGATTTTCGACCGGTGAATTCAACTGAAGTGTTTTTTTAAGAACAAACGCCGGTTTTCTGTCCTTCAGGTTTTGCCTTGCACCGTTTTGCCTTGCACCGCTTCAGGTATTTGGAAACCTCATAAAACCATATATTACCGGACGTAGAATTTATTTTGCGTCTTTTGATAGACTCAAATTTAGAAATTTCTGCATGGGTGGAGGATTATAGCAGGATTTCTAAAATCTGTTTTCCCGAAGTGGCTTCGATTGAGTCCAAACTTGGCAATAAAAGTTTTATCCAAATAAAGTGTTAGATTGTAAAAGTTTCTCTGAATCAAATAAATTGAAACGCCTGGAGTTACGCCCTGGCTTTGATTGGTAAAATGGGTAAAATTCAAACTTTCTGAATCATGTAGTAAGTAGTTAATATAAGAGTGCCTATTAATTGTAGACGTTATTTTTGTTGATAAGGTATTATTTAACTCAAAACGACATACAAAGTTTTTGATGGACCTGATCGTCAATTAATATTTACACAGACCTTTTCTGCGTATTCTAGGTAGAGTTATCGAGCCATAAATAATTCTAACAGGACCTTCCATGATGAAAAATATTGCGTATGTTACATAAATGCAACAGTGAATCTTTCCAACTTTTAGTGTGATAAGATACCACACAAACAAACACATCATACTTAAGTTAAGTTATTAAGAAAAGTTAGGGAGTTTTTCTCTGAAGAGTCTACTTATTTTTTTGAAGATTTTTAATAAGAAATTTTGAAAGTCAAAATGGGTAACGGATTCTAAGGTTTTGAGATTATCAAATAAAATTGGTTTAAAGGTGAGAAAAGTGACTTTTCAGTCCTTCGGTCAGAATTGGTCTCACAAAGATCCAATTAGCGGGCTCGAAATTGGTTTTGTAAATATTGTTTGCAATTGTATTGGATGTATCTATTGATCAATATTTAGCGGTAAATTACATTTTCCGGTACCAGAAGTGATATTGAAAGGTTTTGAATGTACATGTATTAAAAAAATACGCATTCATCGGTTTTCTACAGATGATTATTGAATAGCGGTCTTTGGTGACCACGAGGTGGTGCTAGAGACGAATTTTTAAGTCAAAAATATCACTTTCGGGATTTCACTCGAAATTTATCTCGAAACCAAAACAAGAATCTTTAGTCCTAAGATGACTAAAAAAGTTCTTCGCAAATATTATATGGGCAAATAAAATACGTACTCATTTGAGTTTCATAATTTTTTACTTCAAATAGACCTTTGGTTTCCATTTATACAATACTTACTGGTTCAAACATAAAATCACAAATCGAATAAACACTTTTGGATATTTCACAATTGCAAAAATATTAGACTCATCAGATTTTTTCCCATCTAAGTTTATTTCGTTGGTTGTGAGAGGTTCTAGATTTTCTCGGACATATTTCTCTTCAGTAGCAACTCCATTTGTTTTCGCCATTTTCATTATCAGTTTGACAGCATCATCAAGTCGTCCTTAATTTTATTTAATATTTTTTGACGTGTTGAAAAAATCAGAAAAGACTTAAGGGGGTGGTCGTCGCATTTTAAGGCAAAATTGAAGTTTTCAATGGCCAAGTGACGCAAAAGTCTAAATCGTTGAATCAAATATTACATCTTTCTGATATACGTATTTGAACTAAAATCTTGCATCCTAAAAAAAATATCGAATGTGACAGATGGCTCGTCCAATCATAAACGTGTTTACAAAACTGACGGAATTATTTTTTCAGAATGTATCTCCTCTCTGGTTTTTCAAGGTACACATTCGAAACTTATATGTATGTGCAGCTGAATAGTCCGAGCAGATCAGTATTGAGAGTTTTGTCCAATTTTTTTGGATTTGGCTTCAGAATCACCAAAAAACAGTATTTTGACCCTATTTTAGAGGTTTCAATCAAAATGTATCTCCTTCCTGGATTTGAAATTTACACATTCGAAACTTATATGAATGTGCAGCTGGATAGTCCGTGCAGATCAGTTTTGTCCAAATTTCCTTCTCTGTTTTTTATAAATCGTGTTTTAATTTCCCAAAAATTGATAAATTTCAGCTTAATTCATACAAAATATTTTTAAAACCCTCAAAAAGTGCTTTCCTGACCATGTACGCAGATAAAAAGACTCCCCCTATGATCGCAGTCGTCTATAGTTTCATAAAAAAGAATTTAAAATAAAATTGGGAAAATTTGTTTCTATAGCCTCATTTTGCAACGACCACCCCCTTAAGAATAAAATTGATTTCCGATAACTTAATTTTAGTAACAAACCTTGAGAGATGTACCATCTTGGAGATTCTGGAAGGTAAATTGGATATAAAAGTGTTATAAGAAATGGAATAGAATAAATTGATAGTGATAAACGCCAATCCCTGAAAAAGTAAGCGGTCAATGCGAGCCATCCTGTAGGGGTTCATAAAGTTAATAACGTTTAAAGTCAACGGTTCACTAAGGCTTGAATTTATGTTTTGTGCGGAAAATAGTAGACTTCTTAGTTAACTCTTTATTTCTTCCAAATGAGCCGTTAATTGACTAAAAAACATGCCCGTATTCTAGTGGGCCATATCTAGGAAATCATTCATACATAAAAATCATTCAGATTTCGAAAAAAGATGGGATTGATACAATTGCAGAGAACTTTTATAAAAAATGCAAATTAATTAGGCAATAAAAACATTCGTTAGCAAGCTACTTTTTCTTGAGTACATTTTACAAATCATTACCCAAAAATTAATATACCCAAAAAGACTATTTTTTTAATTTTTTTTCAGCAAAAAGTCATGAAATTTTGTCTTTGGTTGTTTAATACTCCTTCATGGCCACTTCCGCACATTTAAAATTCTCAGTTTCATTCAGAATTTTTGCATATTAGCCACCTCGCATTTTTTACCCCGTCAAGACTCCATCGCAACGCATAACATATATAAATTATAATATACTATAACTTATAGTATAACAACCTTATTTTTGTGTTATTCTTAATTGTTGAAATCTATCATTTACTCACTGTATCTCATGATATTATATTTAAGAAAATGCAACCCTTATCCTGTTCCCATAGACCACATGTTTGTTGTCACAACACCGACTATCCAAGTTTTCGAAGGTGGCATTATTTCAATTGGAAGAGTATATGTCCCTAAGGAGGACATAAAAAATCCCACAATCACGGAACACGTTATAAAGACATAAAAATTTGGTGCAATAATCATTCCAGCGTAACAAACTAACGTACCTTAAACAGTTTGAATAACTTTTCGCAATATCTTCAATATTTGTCATGAGCATTTTCTCGATTAATTTTTTCGGGATGTTTAGAACAATAGGTTTTTGATAATTTTTATTGAAATTTTTATAAAAAATTTATTAAATGATTTTTTTCTGAGATTAATTTGAAAATAACATAAAAGAAGTTTCAGAATCAATTTTAAATGATAATTTGCTTAGAATGGTAGCCCTTAGATCTTCTGACTGTAAGAAATTAACATAAATTTCTATAATTCTTTTTCAGCTTAAAATTATTTTACAATTCGAAAAAAATACTAAAAAATTGTTCATGGATTTTTTACTTTTCAGAAATTCTGTTTCAAATAAACGACCTAAGTCGATTTTGTGAAACGCGGAATTTTGTGAAAGGTTTTGGGCTACTATCATAAGTATGGGATTTTGCAAGTGCGAGCGTTTAAAAACCGAAATGATTTTACAATATATTAAAGATCTACACTATATATACACCATATACGATCTATACACTATATCCATTTATCACTTTTTGGTTAGAATGCGTAGCCACTACTCTTTTTAACGTGTGATTTTAACGTTGTGGCTACGCATTCTAACCAAAAAGTGATAAAGGGATATAGACACGCTCTTAAGACACACTCTTAAGACACGCATAAACATGCTTATTTTGATTCAGTAATGATAGAGAGCTAATTTTTGCTGCGTTGAAAATAATTTCAAACTTTTCCTAGTCCTAATACAACTGTGGTAAGACGACGGCCAAAATAATCCATCGCGATACCGTTTACTAAAGCACCTATAGTAGAAGCAAACATCATAGCGGAAAATCTTCAATTTAATTCATTCAACTATATATTAAAAGATTAAGGACCATCGGCTGACAGATCAAGACTTTAACAAAAAAATAAATAGAACGCGGGGTACTTGCAGCCAACCGGAAACCTAAATTTCGGAATTGGGCAATAAAGTCACGATCTGTTTGCCGATTGCCGTTAACTTTAGGAGGTGGTCGTCAATAATTTGAGGTCAAGAACAACTTATCGATATGATTATTTAATAAAAGTTTAGAAAAAATACAAGCAGATTGATGGTCTTTTTTTGTCTCATACATGGTCTGGAAAGCACCTTTTCCTTTTTTTTGAAAGTATGTCGTCTACCTTTTTATACGGTATACGGTAGATAAATTATCTATACGGTATATAAATTATCTATACGGTATATAAATTAAAGGGTGGTTGTCAATAAATAAATGAAAATAGGAGTTTTCAATGATCAATGGCTGGAGCAGTAGAAATTGTTTGACCGAATATGACAACCCTTAGATATATTTTAAATGTGAATTCCAAATGTCTTATCAGAAACAAGCGAGAAAGGTTTTGGAAAAATTATTGGATTTTGCTTCAGCATTATCAAAAAGCCGTAATTTTACTTCATTTTAGAGGTCTCAATCAAAATTTATCTTCTCCTTGAACTTTAAATTCACGCATTGGAAACCAACATGAATGTGTAGCTGATGAGTCCGTGCAAAATCCCTGGAAAGGTTTGTCCAAATTGGTTCTCGTTTTGTCATAAATCGTGTTTCGATTTTCCAAAAATTGATTAATTTTTTATCCAAAGGTATAGTCTTTATCGCGGTATAACAACGGTGTTCAATGTTTAAAGTTCAAGGAGGAGATTTGCGCCTTTTAAAATGAAGTAAACATACCGTTTTATGATAATGCTGAAGCTAAATCGAATTTCCAAAACCTATCTCGCTCGTTTCTGATTAGACATTTGCAATTTCAAATATATCGAATGGTTGTCATATTCGGTCGAAAAATTGCAACTGCTCCGGCCATTGATCATTGAAAACTCCTATTTTCAGTTAATTATTGACGATCACCTCCTTAATTAATATAATAAGAAACATTCATTTCGAATTATAATCATTAAATAGTGAAAATTAAATCCGTTTCCAACGGATTGTAAATAAGCTTGATCGCATAACATGCCAAAGTCATTCACATAGGAAGTTTCCATCGCGCAATCCCATTCACAATCAACTGTACTATTCATTGGAATAAAGTACTTTTCAGCAATAGTGCCATTATCATGACAAAGATGTGGTTTTAATTGGCCATAAAATACCGGAAATTGAAACATCCCCTAATTTAAGAGTTTTAGTAAAAGTAAGGTCAAATCCACGTTTTGGACTCATGCGTAATAGTTTATTTGATTTTTGTCATCACCCGTGCCGATTTGAACAATTGGTCATAGTATGACCGTCATACAGCTCATTTTTGAATTTAAGTACTCACAAATTTTTGATTGTGAAATTATTTTTCCGACACGAAAAATAAAAATAAGTTCTTTCACTTAAAAATATTTAATTTTCGAAAATCCAAAGATTTGTCAGTAGAGCATTATAATTGCATCTTTATCAAAAAACTATGAAAATATTTGATGGTCCAACTCAAAAATTTTTACTTGATGAAAAAATAAAATTCTGAACCGTCGTGAATTAAATTTTATAAACATATGTTTCAAATCTTCTTTTATTAGTATGCACGCCGCATTGCACTGAGTTGCTTTTTTCCTAGCAAATTGGCCAATTTTTTTTGTCCCTAGTATATATATTGCCTTGGTGGGTACAAAAGATGGTATTCCTGAAACAAATTGGTCTGCATATTTTTTTCATTCAGACCTATTTGGTAACAAAAAATTTTTTTCCTTCTTTCGTACCCAAATTGGTCTAAATAAATTGGTCTCAACAAATTTTCAAGACTTTTTGTCCTTCTTTTCAAATTTGCTCGGCTACCCTACTGATGGCGTTTGAAATTATTTATTATTGTTCAAATTGATTTGTCAATTTGTACTTTGTGCGAATAATTGACATATACACCAATGTGGGTACGAGAGTCGGAAACCCTCCTTACGTACCAAAATTGGTCGAAATAAGTAATTTTTATCCAGACCAATTTGGGTACAAAATAAATAGGATTCATTTTTGTTCCTGTTTCTTGCATAGTTTTCAGCAAACGATGGGGAACAAAACTAACGCAAATTAGTTTCCTTTCACAAGCATGATACCAAGGGTTGTTTTAAGATACTGAGGACACGAGTTAAAAATTCTGTATTCGAATGAATATGAAATTGATTGATATTTTTAACTTCAAACTTATAAATATCACAGACAAAATAAGGTACCTGAAGCGAGATTTGCTGAAAAGAGTTAATAAACAATGTTCGATACTGAAAAACTCCATTTCCAAATGTTTCCTCTAAGACTCTTTCCATTTTTAAGAAGATCGCAGCATTAAAGTTTCCCTTATTCCCCCATTCGCAAGAATTATGCAGGATCTAATTTTATGATCAAACAATCCTTTGTTGAGAAATTTTTGGATAGTTTATGAATTTATTTCGTAATTAAAAAGACAAATATCCAAAATAGGGCTTCCTGAGTAAATCCTTTTCCCAACGGAACTCCATCTAAAAAACGTTTACTATCTCTTAAGGGGGTAGCAGCGATGTGGCAGACTGGCGTATGAATGATAAAGATAGGATAATAAAAGAGAATGACCGGAAAAAAAAAACAAATAGTGTGTGGTCAGATGCCCACCTACGGATTGACCGAGAAAAAAATTGGTAAATGATTATAATTTTTTCTAGCCAGGTAATCGATCAATAAATTTGCTTTTGACTCTGGAATTATCGTAGACTAAGACGAATCTGTTACCCAGAAATCGATTATGGCGACGCTCCCCATACCTTATAAACGAGCCATATTTACAAAGTTAATATAACAATACATTTTCAATGACTTAAAATAATTCAAGCCCAATTGCTATACAATTTAAAAAAACAAAGTTTAAACGAATTAGGCATTTAATGAGGATAAGAAAACTAAATTTTGCAAAAATTACCTTCCAGTTTACACACAAAGTGCAATAATAAGATTGAAATTAACCTTACTTTATATTTGGAAAATACTCATAAAAACTTCAAATGATTTTCTATCGCTCTGTCTAAAAATAATATATGTTCCCACAAATTTCTAGCAAAAGACTCTTAATTTCTGGTTTAAATATTTTCTCGTCATAAGAAAGCTTTACTTTCTTTTCTTCGCCACGCATTCAGCTTTTGATAAAACGCATTCAAGAATTTCTGTATACCTTCAAATGTAGTACTTAGCCCCACCTACAGAAGCGTGGTGTACGGAGGAGTATTCCTTTAAAGCAACAGCTATGATTAGTTTTGACTTGCAATTCAATCATATTTCACCAATACATAATGATTACTAGAATATTTGACCCATCTACAAAAAATAATATCTGAATTTTTTTAAAATTTTTGCATAATAAAAAAAAAATAATGGTTTATTGAATATTTCTAGGTTCTGTCCATATTTTATGAGATAAAGCTGAATTTCTAAGTTGTCTGATAGCAAATTTGTAAGAGTTAAATTATATTAATCCCTATTATATAAAAATATCCGTGTACTCTATAAAATTATTTCAATAAGGACAAGAAAGATTTCTCATTTTAAGACACTTTAGAGCTTTATCCGATGTTATTCATTTGGTCAAATGGATGGTTCTAAAAATAGGTACGACTTTTAACAAAAGATTGTTTAAAAAAAATTTCTAAAGCTAAAAGATAGGTATTTTTTTTTTATTCTAGATTGGAAACTATCGTGCAACATAGTCACAAAGTGTTTGAGTATCTTACACACCACCAAAGGAGTCGTGTACGAAGGAAGGAACAATTTTAAATCCATAAATTTATTTGCCAAAAGTTATCATAATAATAAGAATATTTGGAGACCTGTTGCAAAATTTTGATGGTTTTTATTAAAAATGTTCTAGTAAAGAAGCTTCAAAAAGTCTCTAGAAGGTTTGCATATTTTTGAAAAGTTCCTAGGACGTTGTCGTTGATTTAGTACAACAAATGTTTGCCATAGAACCCGGGTCCTATTTTTCAGACAGAGATCATTTAAGAGAGAACCACGTGTTTAAGCTGTTTAATCCGATTATAAATAGTTTCATTGTTGTCAGATTGATAATGAGCCCTACTAACCTGATAATTACGACCTTTCTGGTAACACAAAAGAATTATCTAAGATAGGAAAAATCAACAATTCCAAGCAAAAGAAAGGGAATATTTTTTTTTTTAATTCTAGAGTATGTATGGAATTGTGTATAGTTTGCTTATTCAGGTGTTTATTAACTGTACTTACACGACAAGTCTACTCAAATCGAAAAAGATATCTTGATAGCTGAACGGCAGGGAGAGAAGTTTGCGTAGGATGACTTTTTGCAAAAAGCTTATAGTGTTTAAGCATCATAAAGTCATAACATATTGGACACTGGTCAAAATTTAGAATAATAATATATTTAAAAAAAACTCATCTAAGGAATTCTGATTACTAAAAAATGTGCTACATATTCATATTATCAGGAATTATTTTCTTTAGGATATAGCTCTATCTATTTTATCTTGAAAATTCATAGATACGTTGTCGAGAGGTATTCGGGACGTTAGACTATGTCAATAAGCGATTAAGTTTTCCGTGTTTGTCACAATCCATCCCTCTATTTTCTACAGGCATCAGGTTTCATTATAATAGATGAACCTCACTCTTTGTAGTCTTCATTTCCAACGGAACCTCCGATATTCTTATCAAAATTCATTAGTCCAAGTATATTTGACTTTTCATAATCAAATCGCAGATACCTTAGCGTTTTAAAGGGATAAATTTTTAAAAAGAATAAGTTTCGATATTTCCCCTAAGCCTATGATATATGATCTAGAATAAGGTGGGAATTTATTTTTTTTGCTTTGGGATTTCTGTTGAATGAGTTTCCAATAACCTTGATGACAGGTATTAGCATGAAGGTAATTTTTTCCAAAATATCAAGGCATCTGGTGGTCCTTTATCTTACTATATTCCATCTCAACTCCCAAAAAGGTGACAATACACATGCGTGGGAGTGAATTTTAAAAGCCATTTTGGTACAACATTAACAACGCCTCGGCGATGACTATCTGTAACAATGATTTACCTTGAGAAATCAATTATAAAGTTTTTAAAAGGGCTTGCTGCCGAATTCCTTCAAACCCTTGTGAGATTATAAAGGAAAAAGAAAATGGTTCCCGCACAACAGTCATTTTCGCAAAAATGTCAGCCTATCAATAAGTAGTAGACCGTTTGCGTACATTTGCTCTTGAGGAATGTATATTTCATCAAAAACCCATCCTATTTTTCTAGGCAGGGTTTTATTTTAAGACCACTCTGAGCTTTATATGTGTTACAACAGAAAAAATCTTATTTATAAACCCTTTGTTGTTCGAGACAAATCAGCAGAGACCCAAAGTGGCTCCAGCATACCTAAAAATTTCTTCACGAAAAAAAAAGACAATATACTTCGCGAGGTACAGAGGAATACTTTGTAATTCAAATTTTACTTGACTCAAATAACAAAGAAATTATTAGATTCGGTTATCAATGTATATTTATATTTTGCAAGAATTTTTTTATATTTTTTTTTCAGGAATTTTAATCGAAATGTTTTTTGTTTCTTCTCGCCATTACGGGGGATGTTGAATCTTATTAACTGACAAAGGATTTATATATTCAGAGACCTATGTCTCCCAGCTTCCGTAAAATGTTATGTCGGAACTGGACATGACTAAACCTCAAAATGTGATAAGGTTTAGCCAGTTTTTCTTTTTGTAGGAAAAGAGTTTGATTAATGTCGTATGTTGCATGCACTGCCACAAACAAGTTTGAAAAAAATTTATTATTTTTTAGCGGTAACTATCGCAGGCAGATACAAGTTTGGGACTCCTGATAGGAACTGCAAATATAAAACTTTTTTCAACTACTTCAAAGATTATCATTGCAATAGAACACACATCTTGAAATATTTTAGTTTTATATTATTAGAATAAGATAGAATCTTTATTTTTATACGCCAATCACAAACATTGTCCACAAGTTGCTAATTCTTTAATATACCCAAATTAATTTTACTCGGAAAATAACAGAAAAAATGCCATTTATCTGCTTTTTTCTTATAAAGGAAAAAAAAATCAATTTTTCATCAAAAATCATGATTTTTTACAAGTCATAAATGTTTGTAATCCACATGTTTTTTATTACGACAATTACCTTTGAATTTTTATGAATATAATAAGTACAAACGATTCAAAATGGCGATACCCCCCAGCAACTCTCCGCTATGATAACCGAACCTAATCGATACAAAAAAAAATATATCAGCATAGCACAGCGGAGACTGAGACGTCGTTTCTCCACAAGTAAAATGTAGAGACAAAAAGCACCAGTTATTCTCACGTGATAGTAACCACTTGCTCACTAGTTTTTACTGTAAGAAACTCCAAAATGTAAAATTTGCTCTTAGGAATATGAAATGTCGAAGTGTAAATAAATATGACCTTATTTCAACTTCTTTCGTTATAGCACGACAAACACTTAAACAAATTCCTAACTTGCCTTAAGCTTTCTAGTCGCTAACAACATCAATGCTTAGAGCCACAATTTGTGGCTCTGTGCCTTGACGGAAACTTTTTTTATTATGCTCACAAGGTTAAAGGCCGTTGATGAATGTTCTTACATTTTGTCTGCACATTAGGAGGAATTTGAAAGGTTCACTTATTTTTAAGAGATTCGCACATTTTCAATTATTCGTAGAATTTTATAATTTTTTTGTTCTAAGACAAAAAATCCTAGTGGAAAAGCAAGGTGTACCATATCACGTGATACACGGTCACAGTCTGCTCTTGTCTCACTTTTTATCTCCGTCGGAAAAACAATGCCACAAGGAATCTGGCCACGTCATAGAATATTTCGCTTAATTAGTATCTATAATAAACTCAAGTAATTATATATGTAAGTGCTCAACACAATTTGAGATTGAAAAATTCATGATTTTTGAGTAAAATTTTATTTTTTTCCCTATAAAAGCAATAATGGCATTTTTGTCATATTATTTTCGAGTTAATATGGTAATAATAAAGCATTTGGACAATGTTTGAATTGGTTGCAAATTCACTTTGTAACTAACTAAAAGTTTTTTCTATGCGAAATGTTATATAAGTTTGAAAATTAAAATTTCACTTCCTTAAGAAAATATTTTGCCCTAGATACCAATAAATTGTTTTATTAACCTGTTATGCCTGCCATACAAAACACTTTCTAAAATACTTGGCTAAGTCTCACTATTTGTATTTTGTATTCCAGCTTCCGAAAATAATTTTTACGGCAAGTGAAACCAATAGGCTAAATAATCTTGTGATAATCACTCACCCCCGTAATTGCCGGAACAACAATTTCGACAGAACAATTCACATTATTTCGTTGAAACTGAATATCTAAATTTTCTTATAATGATGTTTTGAAAGAAAAGATGTCCTCTGATCCATTTTTGTCTTTTTTTTCGATGAGTTAGGTATGCTGGTAGCCAACATTTGTGGCCTCTGGTGCTCCAAGGTTCAAGGGCGTGTAGCAGGATTGCCAGATTGGCTACATTTTCGGACGCACTTTTGGAAAAAAAATGTGAAAAATTTGTTTATATTACTTTTTATCTAAAAGGAAAGATGTACTATGTCTTCAACAGTTTATTTTCTTACTCTCCTTCTACATACCTCTAAGGACGGTGGTGGATGTCCACGAATAATAGATTGGAATTGCTCGGGGAAGAATAAGCCTTCGCCATCCAGCTCGATGCTAAAGCGCTAGTATCGAAACGGGGTAAGAATAAAATGAGAATAAACATAAATTACGGAGACTAAAACCTATACACTGCAGTATACCTTGCAAAATCTTTCATGATTATCAGGATGAAGGATGGCCTCAACCGTACCGGACAGTGAAAAATGCGTAAAAATTCATGTATCTCCCCAATTCCCAACACAAAAACACGGGAAATAAGTCGACGACTCAATCTTTGTTTCAAATTTGATAAATCATTAACTTATGAACTAAAACATATTTGTACTACACATATCTTGTGCTGAGTCAATATTGTGCGTTTAATATTCAGTATGACTTCCTCTGTGGTTGTCTATTGAACGGTACCAAATTAATTATTAGAAATTCTCTCTTTAAAATACGGAATAAGTTCGTCGGCCATAATGTTTCACAACTAATCAAACACGATAAAATTCGTATGCAACCTAATGTACATATTGTCTATATTATATGTCCGTGTAATTTGCGTTTGAAAAATATATCTGTTGTCGTCTCCTATAAGTAAATATTAGTTCTTATCTGCATGACATATTATATTCTCAGTAGTCTTTCGTGTCGTTTTCTCTTTGTTGGTTGTCAATTGCTATTACCGACACTACGCTGAACCGCAACAAAAGATAACTGGATTTGAGTTGATAAGAACCAATATTTCGTTTATTGTTTCTCTAGTCGACAGCTTGAATTCAAGAGCAAAATAATAAGAATTTTTTTGCATCAATTGTATTCATCTTACACGCCACCAACCCCCTTAAGTACTCTGCTAAAACTCACGTCTCAAAACACCATTTCATTATGACTCCATTTCCAACTTGACCCGATGTGAGGAATTTTTTTGTTGAAAGCAAATATATATAAACTTCAGACAATTGTCGGGTGTTATGCAACTAATTAGTGGGAAGATAATTGATCCATCATGAGAATTTCCAATCATGAAGTTTTTTCTGCATAAAAATGTCAATAAAAACAGCTTTAGATGAAAAAAATTGACCTTTCATTGCGATTAAATATTAAAAAAAATGTCCTGACTTTCAAATAAAAGTAGGCTATAAACACCGAACATTAATTGAGATTTATGAGGAAAAAAAAAATTTTTATAAATTGCGTGCCAAATGCGCACAACACGGTGTCACACAAGCAATTTTGTAAATTTCATCAGAAGTTCAGAAACGATATATCACTTGACCTTGTCATCGGTTTGAAATACGGAACCAAATAGATACCAAAAAATTTCACAAGTGATTCGGCCTGATTTTTTACAGAGATTTTCAAAAAACTATTAATTAAAATTTTTGGACTTGATTTGCGGAAAACTTGTTCATAATATTTTCTAAAGAGTCGACAATACAAAATGACAAAAAAAACATTTCATATTTTTCAAACAGCAGTCAGACAAATATGTAGACATGGCATAGAAAAAAGTTTTTAAAGTGGTACGATTTTTTTCGTTTTTATTCACAATTTCATAAAATTAATCAGAAAAAATTTGGCAAAAATGCTTATAAAAATTTTCATTAATGATTTGATCAATTTTTTCGAAAATTTTACGGAATTATTAATATATAAAAGTTTGATACTCCAATTCGTTACTCTAAATAGATAAAAAATAATTTGTAATGAGCTGATTACACATTTATTATGGGTTTCAGCTAACCGTAATAAAGACAAACAAAAAAATAAAACCAACTAATTTTCGTAAGTATAATTG
>SCLH01062963.1:0-10650 GCA_004367855.1 Oikopleura vanhoeffeni
AAAAAGAGAGAGATTATTTGTCCACTGTGAGATCAAGGATAAACTTAAGTGAACAACACGTAACAATTTTAAAATTTCGAAGTTTGTAAACTAGATAACTGCGAGAGAAAAAGAGACTTCATCACCTTGTATTTCTTGAAAAATCACTTTTATATAATGACATATAAGTTACTAAATTTAGGAGTGAAACGTTAGCTATTGAAACTCTGGTCCTCAAAATTTGAAATATGCATTCCTTGATCGCTTACAAAACAATTATTATATGCCGCGCGTCAAAATATTGCGTAAAAATGTGAAAAATATTGCTAATCAGCTGAAAACTCAAAAATCAGTACCTACTTATGTTCTATATTTGATCGATTTGTCTTTGTCGCTTCTATTTGCGTTAACTTCGTCAATTCTTTCGCAAATAATTTTTTTCATTATTTGAGTTTTCATAAAAATCACTTATGGAAAAATTAATCTTCGTAAGAGACTGCAGATAAAATAAACTTATATCAAGAATTAAAATTGGCAAAACTCTTGACATATTGAAATTGTAGGTCTGCGGACGATTTTATTCTGCGCGTTTTTTTGACTTAGATAGTCAAGGTGGAGGGGGTTAAGAGGGTGTTGAAAGCAAATTAGATATTTGAAATCGGCCTCCTAACAAACTGAGAACGGAAAAAGTTCATTTGCGATTGATTTCGAGAAAAAAGTTTCAGTGGGTCATTCTAGAAAACAAAAAAAATTTCGATCAGCACAAATGAGCTCTACATGCACTAGAAAAGTGCCGCAAAATCAATTCCTTAAAAATTATGTTTGGCTTCGTCTAATTAACCCGATTTTCATGAATTTTTTTTTCAATAATATTTTATTTTCATTATCTAAAGGGAACCTCCTCCAAGAGGCGAATTTTTGGAAAAAAAAAAAAAAAATTTTCCCCCAGCCCTTTAAAACTTTCCGGAAAAATATGATTTTTTTGGTCATTTTCCCAAAAGAAAGCCAGTTGGAAACATCAGACGAGAAAGTTGGCTTACGTCAAGACGATATATTTGAATTGAAGCACTTTTTTTTCGGAAATTTTTCGAAAATGACCAAAAAAATCATATTTTTGAGTTTTAGCTGGGAAATTTCAAATTCCGCTCTTGAGAGTCTTTAGATAATGAAAATAAAAGAGTATTAAAAAACAATCATGAAAATCGGTTGATAGACGAACCAACATAACTTTTTAAGAATTGATTTTGCACTTTCTAGTGCATGGTAGAGCTCATTTGTGCAATCGAAATTTATTTTTGGTTTTCTCAGAAATGGCCCCACTGAACTCGTTTCTCGAAATCAATCGCAAAAATGAACCTTTCCCCATTCTCAGTTTTTTAAGAAAGAGCCGATTCAAAAATATCTAATTTGCTTTTCCCGCGCACCCCCTAAGGAGCTGAAAACATAAGCCAAAGTTAATATCCTCATATTGTCTTTATAGAGGGTGTCCTTATAGACGCAAAAACCACAGTAATGTCACCAGAAATATTTCGAAAAGGTCGAAGTTCAGACATGGTGTCATAAAACTGTTTTGCATCGTGTACAGGCACCAAAATTCAAGAACGCGTTTTTTTTGAACGTTGAAAACCCTAACCAGGTTTAGAACGACAATTACGGGTAAATCGGTTGACTGGAGAAAAAGCACTGAAGTTCTGTCGTTAAAATTTTAGTCAGGTCCACGATGCCAAATCGTTTTGATGTAACAGTTGAGCTTCAGACTTCTTCAAAATATTTTTTTTATGTCCTGTTTAAAAACAGATCCAAAAGGTCCACGTTTTTAATTTAATGTCCCGTCAGTTTTTCCAAAAAGAACGATTTAAATTGTCAAAAAATAAAGCGCGCATGTAACTATTTATAATCAAAAACCTTGTTGTATTTCCGGGTGACCTATTTCTAAGAAGACCCATAGACTTTAGGTCATAGAAATCAAAGAAATTTATTGTTAAAATTTATATTCATGATAAAAATGTGAAAACATTTATTGTCTGAAAGACGATTTGAAAAAATAAGGAATTTCAAAAGTCAAAAAATCGGTTTCAATGTTGTAACCTGTACATGTATTTTGGCGTTAAGTACTAGAAAGAGACAATTGATAGGTTTTTGAGAACACAATTATAAAATATGAAGGAAATTTGGTTCGTAAATCGCCCGCATATTTGGACAATTTAAATTTTCTGAGTTTTTTAAATGGCGACCAATAAACCGTCTTGACAATGGAAAAAGTGGAATTTTTTGAAAGGCGACATTTTCTGTATTTCTCTTTTTCATTTTTCCTTTCTTCGTTGAAGCGAAGTTCGTTCATATTTTCTTTAAAAAAGTAATTTCATTTTAATTTAATTTAAAATTCAAATTCGAGCCTTTAAAAATTTGGAGCGGTGCTATGTGGCCCAACTAGCCCTCTAGATCTCAGAATCGCGCGCTTATTGGTTCCTGGCTATTAATAATATGGCGAATTAAGGAAGTCTGAATGTAACACGGGTCTGCACCTGGAATCACGCGGGGCCCCGTAACAAGATGAGAGCGTTTTTGCGTCTCAAACTATTTGAATCATATAGTAATATTTTTTCAGGAAAACCGCGAACTAAAACTTGGATAATGAATTTAATTTCTGAATTTTTTGGCGACCATCACGATTGTTTACCAAATTTCACACTCTCGAATGGAAAAATGACCCATAATCCAAGAGAACTTACTCATGGCCTCTTCAGCCGAGGAATCAGAATCGCCAGCATCGCATGGTCCTCTTTATTTAAATGGCTTATTCTGTATATAAAAGATTTAGCGCAACATCAAATTGAACCTCTAGATTCCTCGACTGAAACGTTGCGCTGGATCAAGCTCAGGTCATATAACCGTGCAAAAGTGCCGTGAAAACGCACTTCACTTCTTATGGCAGTTTCAAAACTTTTTTGTGCAATCTTCTTCTTTCTAAACTAACTGAATAAATGGTGCCTCAAACAAACTTGTAGTTAACAGTGATTCCTGTTATGTGATTATTTTGATATAATCCTTGAACACTTTCTGTTAATTTTCTTTTAACTTTGTTTTATTTGCTTTAGTGGTCATGATTTGGCAAACGGATGGTTTTGTGGATTGACTGAAAAGTAAAAATAAAATTTGATCCAACACAAATAACTAGTTATTAAAAAACCATGTTAATATTTTATAGAACAATTTTGATCTGTCTCTATTATCAAATAAACTTGCGTTTACCTTAAAGGGGGTCCGGGAGCATTTGCCAGAATACGGATATCGGCCTCTTGAGAAAACCTTTTTAACTGGGTTATATATTTAAATATCAATATACCCATCAAAGTAAGTCGATAATCCAGGGTAACTTTTGTAATTTACAGGATTTTTGAATTATTTTTTGAAAAAGTGCCAATCTTCAAAATGCACCGGCCCCTTAAACTTGCAATCACTACCATCAAAATGAATAATGTAAAATGAAACCCATTGCTGGTATATATACAATGTAACATCTTTTTCAAGGTTAACAAGAATTACAAGGTCTAACCTGTGAGTCTTTGGATTGATTTAAAGGCAAATTCATTCACGAGATAACCGAATAAATGCAATGACATTGAATAAGAAAATTTCAAAACTCAAAAATGGGTACGATGTTTTTTAACCTCATCTTGTAGAGAATTTTTTTCTGGTCAATTTTAAAAGACCCAGGATTTTTTTTTAATGGAAAAAAAAAATTTTCTAAAAAAAAAAATTGATTTTAAGGTCAATTTTCGTGAATTTTACAGGTATGTGATCCAGTTCTAGCGAAGCCGTGAAGTGCTAGAAGGCTGTTTTGGCCAGTGAAAATTAAGCATTTTTCGGCTTACCATTTTTTTATTGAGGTCGGGGCGACCAATAATTTGACCTCTAATGACCGGTCAAAGTTTCAAGGCAATTCAAGTTCATCGTATAGGAAACCCTTGTAAGTACCCTCAAAAGAATCGGAAGGGTCCACTTATAATGAACGTATTAGGAACTATGGTCAATAATGTAACTGAAAGGTCGCTAGAGAGCAAAAACTTTTGCCTCTCTAGTTTTTGCCTCTCTAGCGACCTTTCAGTACATTATTGACCCATAGTTGCAATGACTTTCATCAAGAAAGTCCGACCATTCCGATTCTTAAGGGTACTTACAAGTCTATACGATGACCTTTTTCACTTGAGGTTGAACCTGGTGTTGACCAGTTTTGCTCTCTACAGACCTCTCAGTACATTTATTGACCCATAGCCCTAATACGTCATTAAAAAGTTGACCCCTTCCGAATTCTTTATGAGGGTACTTACAGTCTTACGATAGACTTATTAACTGAGATTGACCTTGAACTTTGACCGGTCATTAGAGGTCAAATATTGGTCGTGACCCTCAATTAAAAAAACGGGTAGCCGAAAAACGCTTAATTTTCACTGGCCAATAAAATCAGCCTTTTATTTCTAGATTATTAGCATCAATCCTAAAACGTGAAAAAGTTCAAAAAAATGAAATATTCGATTTTTAATCTAAAAAATAATCACTCTCCCGTCCCATTTTTCGCCAAATTTTTTTTAATGAATAACACTTGATATAATGAAAAACACCTCAACAGAATTATTGCGTAACACTGATAAACTGAAAAGTATTGAAAAAAAACCGTAATTTTTGGGTTTTTTAACGTTTTCAAGGCTTAAAAAAACATGTTTCAAGTCATAATTTTGCAATTCCGATATATGAACTTGATCGGAAATTCTTCGAACTATAACGATCGTTGTCAAAACAGCATATACTACAATTTTTTTTTTCGGCCAATCAGAAGAAAGAACAAAAAATTCAAAAAAAACATCCATAAATTTTTGAGTTGAAAAAAATACTACTCAGTTCCTCAGTTTTTTTGTCCGATGTCTATAACACGAAAAGACTACGATCGCGTCCACCCTAAGCATCATCGATGCTTCTTCCAAGCTTTTCAAACATTGGCACTTGGCCGTTTCGGCTTGATTGTAACAGAAAGATGGCACAATAGTGAACAAATATTTATTTTGGGAACGTATTCTTGTACCCAAATTGGTCAATCATCCTTTTTTTGTCCTGCAGTAATATATTGCCTTGGTGGGTACAAAAAATGATTTACATACTCTTGTACCCACATTGTCTGAATCCAAATTATTATTTAGACCAATTTGGGTACAAGAAATGGTTTACATACTTTTTACCCAATTGGTCTGAACGAAAAAATGTTTTCTGAAAAGTGGCATCGTCATGATTATGCAGTCATAAGGGTGGTTAAGAATTTCACCGACTGCACTGGATCACAGTGATATGCATAACTTATGCCGCATAAGTAGGGTCGTACCGGGAGAATAACCTGCAAAACTAAACACCACAGTAAGAGATTATTTGAGTAATGGGGTTTGAAAACTTTCTCAAAAAAGATGATTCCGATCATGACAAAAAAATTTTTGCCCTCATTGTTCGTTTGTTAAAATAAGAGTCGGTGTCTCTTCTACCGCATAACTTAATGCCGCATAAGTAGGGCAGGTACCGGAAGACTCATCTGCAAAACTGAACCACTCAGTACGGATTATTTGAGTTTTTGTAACGCGATCGGTATAAAAACAACCAAAAATCAATTATAAATCAACCTTTATAGGCGTTTCAATGCCCGAAAGATTGTTTTTTTTCATACTCAAATTGTTGACCACTTTTTGGCTCCAAAAAATTTTTTGTCATGATTCGGATCATTTCTTTTTGAGAAAGTCAACCCCATTACCTCAAATAACTGACGTGGTGTTTTAGGTTTTGCAGGTTATTTCTCGGTACTGACCCTACTGGATGCGGCATAAGTTATGCATTATCACTGTGATCCCAGTGCAGTCGGTGAAATTCCCTTTATTCGGGATAGACCTTGCATTTATAGACGCAGGGGCATGAAGTTAATTCTTTATGGTAGACTTAATATACGCTTATTTAATTTTGCTTTAATTTTTTTTTTTCTTTTATTTTTTTTTTTTTTTTTACCGCCTTTTTTTTTTTTTTTTTTTCCTTTTTTTTTTTTTTTTTTTTTTTTTTTTTTTTTTTTTTTAATTTTTTTTTTATTTTACCTCTTTTTTTTTTTGATTATTTTTTTAATTTTTTTTTATTTTTTTTTTTTTTTTTTTTATTTTACCCCCTTTTTTTTTTTTTTTTTTTTTTTTTTTTTTTTTTTCGCCTTTTTTTTCCCCTTTGGTGGCCGATCGGAATTTTTTTTTATTTTTTATTTTTTTTTTTTTTTTTTATTAACTTTGCGTTTTTAGTTTTTTATGGTTTTTTTACCTTTTTTTTCCATTTTTTTCTTTATATTATATTTTTTTTTTTTTTTATTTTTTTTTACCCTAGTTTGCATTTTCCAAAATGACTGAAAAATTAACAATTTTTTACTTTTATGTTTTGTTAACACCATTTCAAATTTGGTCAAATCTGGCACTATTTTAAATCCACACTTCTCCTTACATTTTCAGCGTTTATAAATGTTCGTTGATTATTGGTGTACCTCTCGGCCGTCCTATATAATGCGCAAAAGGCAAATAATACTTTAATGATCTTTATTTATTTTTGTGTACTTAATGATAATTAAGTACAGCCAAAATAAATAAAGTTCATTAGAGTATTATTTTACTTTTGCATATAAAACAACCCAAATGACAACAAAAAATTTTTAGAAAATTTTGGCGTTTTTTCGATTTTTTCTCTGAGTATTTTCTCGAAATTGTTTAAAAAATAACGTTTGTGTCCAATTTGACCCCTAAAACTCCAAATATTGAGTTGAACGTAACAGCCAACTTTCTCTTCAGTGGTTTTCCCAGCTTCTTTTTGTGCCTACTATCAAAAAAATCTAAGAACATTTTTTTCGAAAATTTTTCACGTTGACCTTCAAAAAATTCATATTGTTGAGTTTGGCGCGTCGAAATTGAAATAAAAACGGCTCCTCAGAAGTTCTATTTGTTTCGAGCTACCGTTGCAGAAATTTGAGGGAATTTTGAAATTTAACCAGGAGGAGATAGTTTTCCAATGAACAAAGTCCAAAAACGGTGCGTTTATCGCATATTCTAGAAAAAATTTAGCACTTATCGTCAAAAGCGCTCCTCAGAAGTTTTAAATACTAATTATACAGGTTATGTTAAAATTAATTTTTTTTTCAAAATAAGGCCTGGGAGAAGATAGATTTTCCTTTTTGACTTACGTCTCCCTGTCTAGCTTATGTGTCTGGAAGTGTATGCATGCAAAAATAATTTGACACGTGTTTTACGCAAGATGAAGGCTAGTTTTAACAACCTGGCCAATCTGACTAAATATCCTTGACGCCGTGTTTGGCTATATTTTATCGAGACTATGGTCAAATTAGGGACCGGGATACCCTTAATTAATGAGCTAACTATTTAAGTGGGGTAGCGGTCGTATTGTTTTTAAGTCACTTTGAGGTATCAAAATTGCTAGGGAATACTCAGACAACAAAAAATGAATGAAAAAAGAAATAAAAATAAAAAAAAGTTCTATTTTCGAAAATTTTTCTGAGTAATTTTCTTAGAAAAAGATTAAAAGCTAATTTTCGACAATAAAAACTCAAAATATCAAAAAGTTGTAAGCAGATTTTCTTCTCGCCATCACCTAAGCTTCAATATCATGTTATTCTTAATTTGATAGCACAACACTTTTTTCGGGATTTTCAGTTCCGGTTAACTAAAAGTTGATTTTCTAGAATTCACCAAAAAAATTCAAAAATCAGCTTCCCCTCAGATAACCGAAACATATTTTTCCTTGTCCCAAATTTATACTGCTTTCTGAAATTTAACTTAGGAGGAGATACAATTTGAAGAGCGAAAACCAATTTTTAACAGTTAAATCAGACAATTTTTTATAGCTTTATCTTTGATCTCGGGCGTTGACTGGAATTATGACGTTCTTATGGAAATATCCAGTTTTTGGAGGAAAGTTTCTTCCATAATGCACTTTTTATGATGGGCGCGCAGATGCGCGGCGCAGTTTCAGAGTCATATCTTTGTACGGAAAATTTTGGATTAATTTTTCTTTCCTCAGAAAGAACAGTTCGCCGTACATGTTTGTCGGGCTGCAGTCATTTTCCGTTTGTTGTTTCGGATTGATCAAATTTATCGAAATCTCCTTGTATTCCATTTTCTCTCTCAGTCAAATTTCGGCTAAAATTTCAGTCATTACTCGTTTCAGTTCAGGCAAGTAAATAAAGCCAGTCCATATATATGTCCTCTGAGCGTTCTTTATCAATACAAGGAAATCAAAAATTTCTATTTTGTTTTCTGGGATATCCCTTTAGGAAGAAGGTTGTTATTTTTTAGTTTGATCTAGTACATTTGATTGATCAAGTATTACTTAAGGAGGTAACCGACGGAGGTCTATATCTCGAGATCTACACATTCTACGACGATAATTTTTGCGGCATTCGGAATTTTGTTGTCGATTTCATTCCAGAAAAAAAAATAAAAAATTTCTGACAAAAAAATTTTCAGAAATTTCGAATTCTCTCTAAGTGTTTTATGATGTAATTTTTGAACTGCTGTATCAAAAACCTTGTGATTTTTCTTGCATTGGGTAGCCAAGATTTCAAATTGTATGAAAAATTAAAAATTATTTATTTTTCGAAAAAAATTTCCAAAATTTCCTTAGATTTCAGAAATTTGGGGTAACCGATGAGGGTTCAAATATCCTCGAGATCTATACATGGAAAATTATTAATTTTTGGGAGATTCAAAATTTTAATCACGGTTTAATTACTAAAAAAAAATTTCGAACAAAAAAATTTCAGAAAATTTGGATTTTTTCAAAGTATTTTTTTTCGAAATCGTGCTGTATTTTGAGAAGACCATATCAGATTTATAATTTTTTTCGGTATCCGTTCCCTTGTTATGTAAGCTATAGGAAAAAATAAGTATAAAAATTTTTTTGAAAAAAAAAATTAAAAATTGATCAAAAATTGGGAAATCTGGCGAATTAGACACAACCGAAACTTTGGACGTCTCGCATAAGCAAACCAAAGAAGATATTGTAAAACAAATTCCACTTTAACCTGGAGCACACAATTTGTAAAAAGTGCTTTTTTTATAAAAAAAGTCTGACATCAGTGCTCCAAATGAAATTGAATAAGGACTCAATACACCCAAAACAGTCAATTTAACATGTAATTTTTGTCGATTTTGCGCAAATAGACCGAAAATTACATTTCTAATTCCAATTTACCTCCTAAAAAACCATTAATAGTGGGCGTTAAAAAAAATTAAATTTTTTTGACATCTCATGACTAAATAAAATGATACGAATTCAGTCAAAAACCGGGGTTTTCAACCAGTATCACGACCGGTACGATCATGCAAAAAACTTTTAAATACATTTTTTGAAAANCATATCAGAATTATATTTTTTTCGGTATCCGTTCCCTTGTTATGTAAGCTATAGGAAAAAATAAGTAAATAAACTTTTTTTTGAAAAAAAATTAAAAATTGATCAAAAATTGGGAAATCTCATGACTAAATGAAATGATACGAAAACCGGGTTTTTCAACCAGTATCACGACCGTTACGATCATGCAAAAACTTTTAAATACATTTTTTGAAAAATTCAGACAAAAATCAACTATATTCCAAGATTTCAGTATCGTCAGGCTGTCCGTTAGAACAGGACTGGCGTTTAAACAAAGGTAAAACGCGTCGGTTACCACCTTAAATTCACTTTTATAATAATTAAATTTTTTCATGGGATACTTGAAGTTGAAAATTTAGAAATTTTACTTCCGAAGAAAAATATCTGCCCCTAGATATCAATCAATTTTTATTTCAACTGTTATGCATGCACAAAACACTTTTCTAGAAACTGGCTAATCTCAGATTTGTATTTTATGTCTAGTTCCGGAATAATTTTTCAGGAAGTGAAACATAGGCGAAAAATCCTAATAAATCAACACCCCGTGATACTGAAACTAAACATTCGGAAAAAATTTCAATTATTTTTTGGGAACCGAATCAAAATTCTTTATAATGTGTTTAAAATAAAAGATTATACGATTCCGTTTTTTGGATAATTTTAGGTATGCTTGAGCCACAATTGTGGCTCTGTGCTCACAAGGGTGAAGGAAGAGTTACTCAGTAACCAGGGAGTCTAGGATATTCTCGCTCGACCATCGCTTAAAATCCTAATTCTTTACTACTCTCATACAGCACCTTACTGGTTAGTGAGTAACTCTAACTTTAAGGGATATCATATGAGTAGGGTACGGACCAGCAGAAATTTGAGCTTTTAAACTGTTGAATTAAGGGTCAACACCCAAGGTCAACCTCAAGTTCATGGTTTAGACTTGCAAATACCCTCAAAAGAATCGGAAGGGTCGACTTTCCGATGAACGTATTAGCAACTATGGGTCAATAATGTACTGAAAGGTCGNTGGCTCTGTGCTCACAAGGGTTAATGAACTTTTTTGCTCTCTAGTTTTTGCTCTCTAGCGACCTTTCAGTACATTATTGACCCATGCTAATACGTTCATGAGAAATTCGACCCTTCCGATTCTTTTGGGGGTATTTACAAGTCTATACGATGAACTTGAGGTTGACTTTGGGTGTTGACAAGTTTTTGCTCTCTAGCGACCTCTCA
>SCLH01062964.1:0-17886 GCA_004367855.1 Oikopleura vanhoeffeni
AACCATTTGGATCCAAATTAAAAGAACCGCCGCCACCATCGCCTGAAAGTGTTCCCCCGCCGTTTCCTCCTGTGTATCCTCCACCACCACCAATTCCTAACATTCCTCCACCACCGAAACCACCGTTATCTTGACAATATCCTTTTTTCATTATTCCGCCCCTTAGACCATCTTTGAAGCACTTTGGGACATCACCAACACACTTCTTATTCAAATGATCTAAAGAAGGGCTCACATTTTTTACTAGCAGTACCACGCTTGTCCTTGACAGACTGTCCAGACCATTGTCCTAATATACAGTCGCTAACTTCCTGGACTTTCTCGTCCCGCATTTTTAACAAGGTGTCGAATGAACCAACACATCGGTTGTCGTTCAGGATGCTTTCGATTTTTTTGACATCAACCCCGACGGTGGTCTTGCATTTTACCAATGCATGCTGTAACTGAAAATCAATAAATTAATAATTAAGGAATAAAGGAGATAAAAGTGACAAAAACCACATTTATTTGAGCAGCTTGTCTATAACCTTTTGTTATTTCAGATTTCTTTAGAAAGATATCAATTTAGTATCTTTTTAAAGAAAGCGATAAATAGAGAAATTGATGTATTTATGTAAAAAGACATATATGGCTATATGTTTTTTGTAAGACCATAGAGCTATAGATGGTAATTTATTCATCAAAAATAATGTTCATAGAGATATAAAATAATTTGGTGCAATAAATACATGTTTTGAAAAATATGTTAATATATGTACCTTTGAAATTAAAGCGGAGGTAAATCCCATAAAAGTCGGAAAATCACAGCCAGTGTTGAAAAAACAGTGCTGCAGTCGAGTGGAGATTACATCAGAATCTATATGAGCATCAAATTGGGGCACCACTGGGGGAAATTTTGCCTCCCCAAGCTCTGTCATACCGAGCGATTTTTCAAGGGCTAATAACTCAACCGGTAAAGACACATGAAGTCGATAAGACAATTCCGACTGCTTCCCAAGTACTCCGAGCAAGACCCTCTCGCGCAACATAAAACGGTTGGGAATTTCAAATTTGCCTAAAAACATTTTTTACGTAAATTAAAAGCTTTTTATAAAAATGAGATTTTTTTGAGAGTAGAAACATTTTTATAAGGTATCATAAAGATCAATGAAAGCAATATTTTTGTTATAAATCACTAGAAAAGTAAGGTTTTTTTAATTTTTTTGAACATTTTAGAAAAGTTACTAAAATACCTGTCGATGCGGTGATAAAATTGTTCGGGGGTTCAAGCGGTGTCATGATTAAATTATCGAAGTCGGCGGAGTTTGAAAGTCCCATAAAATGCCAAAACGGTGATCGTACCATGGGCGACCCCATGTTTGTATAACGATTGTAACATTTGTCCAACTGACAAAGTATGACACATAACGAAGCCAGATGGTCAGCTAGACAAACATCGAAGGTTTTGTTCTTGTTTAGAGCCTAAAAATGATTATTAAAATCTTTCTATAAGTTATTTTTTTGAAAAAAGTTAGAAAAATTACAGTAAAATGTCTACTGGACAAATGTTATGACATTTTTTTAAAAAAACAAATGAAGAAGGTGTATTATGAAGTATTGACGCTTCATTGTAAAAAGACAAGGAAATTTTTTTAAAAAAACAAATAAGATAGAAATGTTTTTGTTTAAAAACTATGTGAGATGTGAAAAACGAAAGATTACGTTAAAATCTTTTTTGAAGAACAAATATAAAGAAAGTTTTTGTTTTATTTAAAAAAAAGATGGTTCATGGAATAATTATTCATTAACCCCAAAAATTTTTTTATGTGTGTAAAAAGATAGACTGTTCTAAAAATTCCATAAAATGTAAATTAAAAGTGACAATTTAGCGGTTTATATTACTTACAAGCTCTTCGGGAGATGTTGGTAATATTATCTCTGGAAGTAAGGCAATTCTCTTTAAAGGGAAATCATTGGTGGTGAGAGGCAGAATAGTTCGGCGGGGATCAAAATCAAACATGCGGGCGACACTTGGATTTTCCTGAGCCTAAAATAAATTGTTAGAATAAATTAAAATTGTACATGCAATCAGAAAGAACTAATGTTCTTGTATTTTGTTTTTTTAAAAAAAATAGCAAAAAAATGTTGCTGAGAATTGTAGAAAACAAAAGTGTCTTATAAAAAAACTGGTTTATTTTGTTGCTGAGAGATTTTTTAGGGTTAAAATAGAATATGCTCGTATTGTTATGTGGAGGTTATGTGAAGAATTAGAGTTGATTTGTTACATGAAAAACACATTTCTGAATTGTTATATTCGTTGTCGGATTGTAGAAAATTAATTTAAAAATAATATTAGGATAGGTTTTTTACTAAAAAAATATTGTCCCTTATAAATGTAATGAGTGTTATTCCTTCAAATCGACACTAAATTTTTTCCAATTTAACCAGAAACTACTGGCTTTTCCCAAAACCAATTTAAAAGTGAACATTGAGTGTTTATTGAAGGATATAACTTATGCATAAATTTAAAGGTGCTTTTTGAATGAAGATTTTTCTTTCACTAAACATTACCGTTAAAAATTTTTTTTGAAGAATTTTTTTGTGACCAAAAGATTGATATTTCAAAATGCTTCCAAGAAAGCACTTAAAAACTTTAGAAGACCATGAAAAATTAAAATGAAATAGTATGCTTACAAAAGCAAGAAGAGATATCTGACTTTGATTGAGCTTCTGTCTCATCTCATTTGTGGCATAAAGTTTCCCTCGAAAAGCCTCGGTCTTAACATCCCTAATTCTTTGAGCACTGAGAGTTCTATTTTGGGCCCGTAATTGAGAAAAACTTGAAAAGTTGGCAGGTTGACTCGAACCACCAACAAGCTGACCCTCTCCCCAACCAGAGCCAGATTGACCCAGGGTATCTGCAGTTCTTTGCGAAGCAGTCAAATTGCCAGCTTGTCTAGCAATCCTTAAAGATCTAGCATGGTGAGCGGCAGCTATGGATGCCTGATCAGCATCCATATTGGGATACGCCAAACCAGGAAACCCCTGATTCAATCGGGTCAGAAAAGCGCGACGTTTATCACCGGGGTTATGAGGTAACATTTTTTCAAAAAAGCAAAAAATCGATAAAATCTGAAACAAATTATTTTATATATGTAATTAAAATATCGGGATTACCAAAAAAATGAAAATATGAATTAAAGAAAAGTGATTTATTGATTCTTGTTTCCTAAAAACAAGGGACGTTTGTAAGAATAAAACAGATTTGCTTATAAGCCATAAACACACAAAAAGCCTAAAAATGATCAAACGGAAAATTATTTTTAAATATAAAATTTTCGGAAAAAGGCTGTCTAGATGATTTTTTTTTGCTGAAAAGCTAAAAATTGTAAAAAGCCTAGAGAATGCGTCTCCTTTTTGAGCCTGTAACATGTTTATTGCCAAAAGTTTTATAGAAATAAGGGTCGGTCATGGGGGAGGAGCTACCCTCATAAAAAGCATTAGGTAGCATGACCACTGAGCTGCAGAATAGTGTTGAGTTACTTCGTAGTTGTGTGCCGATTCGTACGTGAACTGTTAAACCGTTCTGAAAATTACTTGTTTTAAAAAAAACGATGTCACCCTAATAAAAATCAATTAAAAAATGTATCATTACGCACTAAAACGATGTAGGTTAAAAAAAGGATACATTCAGAAGGAAATTGTAAATTATAATATGAAATTGAAAATGTAAAATTAAAAACCTATTATGGATTCAATGAATCATATTTAAAGTCAATTACTTTTTACAAAAATAGAAATACACAATTATTATATTAAAATATATGTAGAAACGTGTAATTTAAAACAATGCCTATAATGGCATCAAGCTGCCGACTTAGATTACCAAAGTCGGGATCCTCAAGAGGAGCAGTACGGATGACAGTTCTGATATCGGATACACATAGACTGTTTGTCTGTGTAGAGACCGATCGAGATGGGTTGATTAATACTGATTCGCAGTTTTTCGGTGTAGTAGGTGTTGATGGAATCCCCGCGTCGAATGACATTTGTAAGACGGCTGTAAATAATGATAAATTTAAAAAAAAACAATTAAAATTCTTTTAAATATAACACTTAAAGTAAAAATTAACTGATTCAATAGGTTTTATATACACAAATTGTAGTCTCTTACGATTTTTTTGCAAAAAAAGTACCTAATACATATGAGGGGCGATTTTTCTGATAAATAAAATTATAGGATTAAAAAAAGTAAGAAACTACATTTTTTTCTCATAAAATGTACCCACCATGAACTGATGTCGATGGTTTTTTGCATAACAGAGGATCATCTGTATAAATGCCATCAGATAAGTTCTCAGTCTCATTGACTATGATGTCAGTCAATGATTCAGAGCACAATATATCACTCGAAATCTCCTCGATGTTTTTTGAAATTATTAGTGGCATAATAACAAAGTCTTACTTCTAAAAAATTATAAGTGAAAATTAGTATACAAATTTACAAAAACAAATATACCAGGGATGTTCATTTAGTAAGAATTTGTTTTTAGGATTTTTTTCAAAAAAAGGAAGATTTTTTTGGAAAAAGGATAAATAAAAAAATAAAATAAATAAGTGTACATCTTGTATAAGTTGGGAGTGGCTTGGTGTCTGATTATTTTGAGAAAACACCTGTTCGGTGTTGATTTTGAATGTCACGAAAATTGACATATAAATTGTCCGTTGGAGACGATAAAAATGGCTGTGAAAGTTAAAATTTTTTTATGAAAAATGGATGAGGTCCGAGCCGGAAAAGGACATTTGTTTAGGGTTGGCATAGGAGCACATTTACGGAGGAAAAGCTTAAATCTGAATGTGTGATTATTGACTCAATAATACGCTGAAAAGCACCAACACATAATGTGATTTGTCGAGTGACATCGCTGATACAAGGATAACATGAATCTCCATTCTTCAGTGCTCGTAGATAAAAATTTCGAAGGGATAATGCCAGAGTAACGAAAATACTAAAATAAGTAGCTAAACGAAAAGTAAAATCAATTTAAAAAGACAGAAATGAAAATATTTTTCTGTTTAGGAAGAGTTTTTTTACAAAAAAACGACGTTATATGGAGAATAAAATATAAAAGGGACAGTGGGCACATATATAAACATGAACCCCATTCATTTAATGACAAGCCTAACAATAAAAATCCTAAGTTAGATTGTTATGGACGGAAAAACATATTTAGTGTACGTTGTGAAGTTGTCGTCAGTGATTATTTTTTTACAAATAAATTTGTGGAAAATATTCTCTGAGGAGGACTTTCCCCAGGCACAGAGTAAGTAGTTCCCCCTTACTTACAATATATAATACTAAGTTCTATCCTTTTCTAAAAAGTTATTTTTTAGGAAAACCATTGTAAAGCAAATTTGAGGCTTGAAAGTTCTGTTTCGTAAAAATGGAGGACTGTAGAATGATGTTTGAATTTGAAAAATTGTTATATGAAGAATATTAAGAATAAAAAAACATAAATCTAATAAATATATTTTTTTCAATTGCGTTCTGGGATTTTTTTCTTTACCACATTGGTAAAGGTATATTTAATTATAAAAATTACCGTCGAAAGATGGGTGCACCATTAGTAGTGACGAAAATTGTGACCTCGGGAGCGGATGTTTTGATACGAGAAATCGTCATCAGATTGTTAATAACGGCGGTGGTACGATACCAATCCTATAAAAACGATTTATATAAGAAAGACAATTGAATTTCTACCATAAAAATTAGAATTTAAAATAAATCATAAAAGTACAAAATTCTTTTGAAAAATCATAATAATATAGGATTTGTTCAGACTAAAAGATAGAATCGTTTTGTTAATAAGAATATTAAAAACTTACGACATTATTGTGGTACGATTTGTATCCACTGGTGTGAGGGTCGATAATGCTGCAAAGCAGTAAGTTGTAATATTCAGCAAACTCAAACCCACACCGAGCCGGTAAGGGGTTTCCCCATTTAAAATCAGCATTCCAGCCTACAGCCCAGAGATTACTCTGTTTGTCAAGTACTGGCAAATGTAAAACTGAATCGACCACAGAAGACTCGAGCATTTGCAGCAATCGGAGTTCGGTGGTATTATTAGCACATATAGGATGAATATTTTTAAAAATAAACCGTTGATCATCTCGTAGAATTTTGCCAACGTTGTTAAAAAGGCGGGCGCCATCTAAACTCAAAAATTTCAACGAAATGGGATTCGCCTGTGGCCAACCGCTGTATTCTCGTTGAACTAGGTCATTCATAGCGGCGCACATAACTGGATTTATAATGAATGATGAAAAACATCGGCACTGTACGGGGGTATCTAAAAGATAAAACTGTTAAATAGACTATGTTGAAAATTTTTAAAAAATGGTTGATTTTTAACTAATTATAAACAAATTTTTTTAATAAATTAAAATACGTATTTAATATATATTATTTAAATATATAGCTTTTATCCAGTAACTTAAAGTTTTTTCATATAACAGTGGAAAACACAGCTATGAATTTTTTAAGTAAAATATTTAGGGGTGTGGTAGTTAATAGGATTAGGAATACCATTAAAAATTGGCGTAATACTTACTAAATAAATGCACATATCGCCCATCAGACGGATCGGCTTCACTGATCGGAATGTCATAATGACCACTTATAGGAGATACTGCGGGAGACGAAGGCAAAGAACCAAAAAGGTATACCCCTGTACCTGAGGAGCCGGAGCCAGTTTCCATTTCAGTTGAGTTGTCAATGGAACCACGGTCGGTTCGTGCCCGTTTACCTGTAAAAATACGAATAGAGAAAGAGACTTAGGTTGGATTCTGACTATGGTCAATTTTTCCGATGATGCGAAGTTTTTTTTTTCGTTTTTTTACATGTATATACGATTAAAACGCATACTAGTTGAGAATAAGGTCGTAAAAATGTTTGTTGAGTTCCGATGACTGAGACTCTTTTCAAGGTGAAATTTAATTTATCGAGTCATTTTATCGCTTAAAAACTATATGATTAGAAACACAAACTTCAGAAATAACATAATAAAAACTCTCAGAAATTCTGAGTCGGCCTATTTCAGATCAGAATAGACCTCATACAGTTGGTTTAACTACATAAAAATAAATGACCGATATGTAATTTTTTTAAAATGTGTTTTGAAGTTTTCTCGAAGAACAGAAATATCTGTCTGATAGAAATTACTTCAAGAATTTTTTTGGGAATTTTTTCCCAGGCCCCAGCTAAATTAAGATTTGGTAGTAGATTAATGGTGAAATCCCAAGGATTGTAAAGTAAAAATTGCAAAACATTATGTAACTCACCATAGATAGAAGACAGATTTCTACCACTAATCGAAGCCATGACTTGTGATGATACTCGTAGGTCTCAACTTTAATAATTCAGCCCAAAAATAAAATGTTAAACAAAAATTTATTGCAAATCTGAAAATAAGATTTTTTTAAGAAAATGAAACAATGTAGTCAACCATAGATTGACCCTAAAATTAAGATACACATCCTCTATATCAAACTTTACTTATTAATAATACACAAAACAAAAAATAAGAAACTTTTTTACAAAAAGAAGTGAAATATCAATGTAGAGGATGAGAATCATGAGGTAGGTTTTGCCCCTCTTATAAAAAGTACAAATATCATAAAATGGTCATTGCAATATCTTCAGCTTCCGAAATGTTCCTCTGTTTTTTTTCAAAAATAATAATAAAGATTATTTTTCCGACCTTTTATGTAAATGAAAAAGGAATGAATGAATACTTAAAGTTAGAACTGAATAAACTAAAAACGAACAAAAAAATTAAAATTGGTGTTTTTAGGCTGATTAAGATAAACTGCCAAAGACAACAGTTTTTTCGTGGTGTAAAATTGGAACAAAATTAACACAAAAATAGATTTTTTTATGATATTTTTTCGAAAACACCAATTGTCTGATTTTTTTGGAAAAATAAGACGCGATTTTAATAAGGTCTAATCCTGAATACACAAAAATGGATTGATTATTGACGACATAAAATGAAAAATATTTTAAAGTTTTGCAATTTAGTGTCGATCCGCTTTTACATATAGGGAGACGGGGTTAAAATTGTTTATGGTGTCTGGGGTGAAAGCTTGTTTTCTAAAAAAAACGCTTTGAAAAATCAAGATCCCAACCTAATTCAATTATTAAGCATGAATTATAAAGCGTCAAGATAAAATTAGGAATTGATTGTTAAAAACATATTTAAATTAAAAATATTGAACTCCCCAAAATAGGGGTTTATTTCAACTAACGTAATTATTGTTGACAAACGCTTTTTCTAACCTCTGACTCTTTGGAGCCGGATCTATTTTGCAAGACTTGGAGTGTTCTTGGAAATCAAGAAAATGAAATAATGGAGGCAAAGCTAATGAGTGACAATAAAAGTTGGAAATCTTATTTGTTGAATTTTTTTTGTTTAAATATTAGTTAATTTTTTTTGATTGGTTTTTTCTGTAAAAATTTTTTTATAGGTTAACCATTAAAAATGCGTGGAAATATGCTATAAAACAAAGAAACTTGCACACCAACAGACCATATCTAAGTTTAGGAAGTTTTTTACTATAGTCTTTTCAAAAATTGAATGCATAAAATGGTACTCTAAAAATAGAATGTTGCAATGTAAATATAAATATTACAAATATGATCTGTTGGATAAGTACAAAAAAGTGATGTTTTCCGATGTAGGGATTTTTTATTTATGTTAGGCAAAAATAAAAAAACAACTAAAAATGCACAAGTATAACAATGGGGGTTGAAAATTAAGGACAAAATTGACAAAGGTACGAGAAAGAGAGGAAATTTTTTTTGTTCTAGAACATATCTAGGGAATTATGAGGCAGTATTGAAGTCCGTATGAGGTGAAAGCTATAAGGCAGGTTTTTAGTCAAGGAGAAATTCTTGACTAAAAGAGGTAGGACTATATCTTGTGGGCTCATTAATCAATAAAAAAATGATCTCGCGGTGTAATTCAAAAATGTGTAATTCAAATTTTTTGTTTTTTCTTTTTTTATTAAGCAAAAGAAGGTTTTTTCCCTCTATGCTCTATAAGACAAACTGCGTAGGTTGAAGCACAATTTTTTAATTGCACTTTTCAATAAGGTTCATAAAGTCAAAATGTGAATTACATACTATGAAAGTTTGAACCTATCCTTAATCACGATGATTAAGAAAGCAATGGAGTTGCCAACGCTATTCCAGCTTTTCCCGTAATGTACGTTCGAAGTTGGACCGAAAAATTGACTTTGGAACCTCCAATTTGAACGAAAAATCGATATTTTTGAAAATTTTTTTCATAAACAAAAATCCTTAGTCTAAAAATGACCAGAAAAATTCTCTCCAGTATGGCAGTAACGCATTGAGGCCGGTTTTTGACTTTTGAAATTCCTTATTTCAAATCGTCTGACTAAAGCGTGCCCAACACGATTTTTTTGAGAGTAATTTCGAGAAAACAAAGCACCAAAAATGTGACAGAGTGGGAAGGACGGTTTTTTAACATTTTTGTGCAAATGAACTTGAGATCAGATGGATAAGCAAGAGGCAGTTTTTAATTGACAACTCTCTGCTTATTACACTGGCAGTTTCTCGCGCCACAACTTCCTTGAATTCTGAGGCTGTTTGGAGAATCGTGTGAGCGCCAGGTTTTTAGCCAAGCCAGAGCCTGTTTTTCACTGGCTGTAAGTGGAGAGAAGTTGGGAGTTGAATTAAACATCTGCCAAAATTTGGGTTTAAATTGTTTCTGGATCTCGCCGGTAAAAATGTTATTGGTAAGATAATGCATCATGATGCAAAATCTACCCAGAGAATTGAACCCAAAGTTTGACAGACGAAATTCAACAATACCATTAACAACAAGGGGGTGACGTACAGGATCTTTGGGGGGAATTGAAACCATCAAGCTGAAGAAGAAGGGTTTTTTATTTTTTTTGATTTTATTTGTTGTTATTTTTTTATAATAGTTGGCGGTTATTTTTTTATGACGGTTAGGTTTCCCTATGTTTTTTTGGTTGGATATTTTTTTAAAAAAAAGCACAAATAAATATACAAATATGTATATTTTTGATAAAAACAGGCTATATCTTGTAAAGAAAGGGGTTGAAAATATAGTCAGACTAATTACAAAAAATTTTTTCAAAGATTTTTTTCAAAAATTTTTTTTTTCAAAAAAAAAGACTACAAAAAGATTATTTTTCTCAAAATTTTATAGGTGTTTTTTTGTCTATATAAATATTAAAGTATTGGCAACATTTAATATACAGGACAGATATACGTACTGTAAAATATATAGAGAACTTACTTTCTCAGATCGGAAATCCCATGCCATACGACATGACTGTGTGCATCCTCACCAGTAAAACCGTGAACCAACGCGCAAATAACGCTTAAATGAGCGAGAATACCATGGTCCCGGCCACCTCTTCCAAAACCGAAAAGCAGTTTTCGTCTAGTCTGTAGGCCTCGTTGATGGTCATCATAACCAATGTTTTCGAAGGTTAGGGGACCTAAAAATGGAAATTGAAGTTCTTTTAACAAATACAAATACAGTTATAACTGCTGTAAATAAAATGAGTAGAAACTCGCCTACTATAAAAAAAGAGGGTTTTACTTAAAGGCGTCCTCTTGTGGCTGAAACATGCATTCAAAATCAGCAAAAACTCGATCAAAGTTTTTAGAATCAATTAAAAGCTGTGTAAAATTTTTTCAGACAGACCTTTTCTATCCTTTTATATGGTTGGTAAGATTTTTTTATCAAAACCAATACGCTTTTTTCAAAAAAAAGAAAAAGTTTCAGAGTAGTGTTGACACTCTATTGTAGTTTTTTTTCATAAAAACTTGCTATGCTGTTGTGACAGTCAGGAGGTCTGTAATTATACTTTTTTTGCACAATTTGACTGTTGAAAAACTGAATTTGTCACATAATTAAAAATCATGGTAAAAAAGTATTTTCAGAAAAATATTAAATCTATTCTGTGTACGTGGTTTTCGATAAAATAATCAATAAAAGTTCTTATGTCACCGGTTGCTACTTTAAAGGTACAATACAGCTGATTCAAAAATATCTTAACTCATATCCCAAAGTTTTATGAATAGGAAGTCGTCGAAACTTGACTTGGAAATGGATGGTTGTGAGGTTTTTTTTGAAAAAGTGACAGAATTTTTATCAAGAAAATACTAAAAAAATAAATTCTACATTAGGATACAAATAAGGGCAGTTAACGATCAAGTCATGACTTATATGTTCATAAGATCTTGGTTCACAAACTTTAGACTGATTAAATTTTGTATTTAGCTGTTGTCCCTTTAAACTTTTTTGATGGTGCCTATATATAATGCAATGACCAAAACCGAATATATTTTTTTTGTAAAAAAACGAAGAAGCCACCTAGGTCATAAAAATTAAAAATCCACCCCAGACTGTTCATGATTCAGCCATCAAAACTTGCAGTATTCTTTCAGTTTTTTACCTGAAAGATAGCCTTTTTTCAGAAAATTGATATTTTCTACTGATTATGACCTTTAAACGACTTTATTTGAAAATAAAGTTGAATATTTAGAGGTGATTGTATAAAGGTGCAGGGTTCTTTTGGTCTGATGATGTAAAAATTAAAAATTGCACTTGGGTTGGTTATAAATACCAATGTTTTATAGTAAATCAAGAACGAAATAAAAACTAAACAATTAATAAACTTGTAATGAAAATTGATATGTTAATTTATGGTCTCTATTTTGAGAAAAATTAGAGGGGTAAAGGTACGAAATAATTTTCATAAATTTTTTAAAAAAACTAACCAAGTGGATCAAGCAGCATGAATTGTTTTGTTATAATCTGTCCAATAATGTTAACAGTAACACCGATATTACTGTTAGCGTGACCAATGTATTGAGGACGGGAATGTATCTGGTGTACATCAAAGACGATTTTCGATTCAAGACATCGCTGATTTTTTAGTAGAAGGCCAATATCGGTAGGCAATAATAAAGGAAGATGGATATTGAATCCATACTTCTGAAGAGATGTGAGCTTGAATCCTAGCTTAGACTCTAGCTCAATTGGTGTACTGAAAATAGGGTTTCCCTTCTTAAAAAGAGAGACTTTGCGAGAGATTATCTCATTTTTTTAATTATTTCTCATTTAACTCTGTTATAATATCCGAAGGAAAGAGTCCCTTTTGATGAGAGATTCTGTTATTTGGATTGTAAAAAGAGAATAATCATAGGATAATTATAAAAGTCCTTTTTTCAGAAATGTAATATAGCTAGCATTTCCACCGTTAGTTTCGACCCGTAGGGATAACGGGTGGATTCTTCTGAAATTTTGAGAGGGGTAATTGTATATGAAAGCGTGAAAAAAACTAAAAAAATTTTTTATGGTCATCACGTGATCAGAATATGGCGGTTTTTCATGTTTTCGGTATTTAAATTAATATGAAACAGATGCGAAATCAGTAGTTTTTGGATCAACGTCGCTTAAATAATGAAATTAACACACTTTGTGAAAAATAAAAAAATTCAAAATTATGATTTTTTAGCTCTCAAACCTCGATTTTTCTAGAACAAAAACGTAAAAGTGAGAAAAAAGGGATGCCTGTTTGATCCGACTTAAATTATTTTGTTATCAAATTGACCGCCTCGTTGAACTAAGTTGGTACCAGTTTTCGAAAAATATGCTCACCACAAAAAGCGCAATAAAATTTCACATAAATCCCTACATAGCGAAAATGGATTTTTTTGATCACAAAAGTATATTATTTGTGATAAAATATTTGATCGTATTTGTTCGCTTTTGGTTTTATATAATCTGTCTATTGTTACTGCGAGTCCTAGTTGATGGTGGAAACCCTAACTATAAATCAAGAGACCGCAATAATAATTATAAGTTAACCAAGTGAGATCGGAGCTATCAGAGTCAGTATCCAGAAATGCAAAGTTGTTAAACTTATTCGCGCGATGTTCAGATAATCGAATGTCAGATGAATAAACAAGAGGACCATCGGGTACGGGGAGTTGCAAAAAGTTGCAAATGTCAGGAAAAGCATTACGAAGCATAGAAATATCTTCGTATTTTTCCTCATGAGGTTGATATGACTGTGTGATACAGGACACAAGAAGCCTCAAAGAGGCCTCAAGGGGATTTACCATATGTAAGCTGAAAAATAAGATGAAAATGTGGGGAGAAAATGTGAGTTATAAAGATCGCTGTTTTTTCGGAAATTTAACAAAAACTGGAAATTCTCGGAAAGTTTCTTCGATAGAAAAGTTTTTTCTCGTATCTTTTTTACGAAGTATTATTTTTATTTTTTCACTTTACTATCCTTTGGAGAAATTGATCTGCTGAAATTAATTTTACAAATTTTACAAATTTTTATAAATTTTGTCCGAAGGCTAAATATGAAATGTAAAAAGACTTCAAGTCTTTGACTTCATTTAAGGGAGTAACCGACGAACGCTGTATTTTGGAACTCAAACATAGAAAAGCTGATTTTTTTACTGCATCCTCGGTTTTCATATCAATTTTATCCCAAAAAAAGGCGGAGTAGGTTTTTTCAAAAATTTTTCAGAAATTTTTTAGATATAAAAATTTTTTAGATATAAAAATTTTTTTACATAAATATTTTTTCATAAATTTCGTACTTTTACGAAATATTACTTTCATTCACTTTACCGTATCTTTTAAAGTATTTATCCGTTGAATATAATTTTGCTAGCACATTTTGCAAATGAAGTCAATAAAAAATGTAAAGATGAGATTTTCCGAAGGAAAGAGTTTTTTTAACTTTTTCCTTAAAAGCGAGAAAATAGGGGTAACCAACAAAATGCGATATTTCGGAACCCAGATATTCGAAAAGGCTAGTTTTTGAGGCATTTTCATTTTTTTGATAGTGATTTCATTCTGAAGAAATTAAGAAAAGAAATTTTCGATATAAAGAACTTTTTTCATAAAAATTAAGCATTTTTACGAAATATTATTTTCGATCACTCTACCGTATCTTTTAAAGAGTTTATCCGTTATGAAAAACGGCCAGGTTTAGATTTATAAGACCGGTAATACGACCGGTGCAATCATGCAAAAAACTAATGGGCAATTTTTTTCAAAAAACTTATGACAAATATTCCATGAATATTACAACGAGAAAATCACTAGAAATTTTTTTGTTCAGCCTCTGACTGACATTTTAAAAATCATTAATTAACATCGCTGCTGCCTTAATGGTGGTCGTATGTGCAAAAGCAATAATATTGCCAGAGGATAATTATGTGTTTTCGGGAGATTTTTTCAGAAAAACACTATCCCCTCAAAAAATTGACATCATTGCTGCATTATTATTGATCGTAGGTACAAAAGCGATAATATTACTATAGGATGATTATGTATTTTCGAAAAAATTTTTTTAGAAAAACACCATCCCCTCAAAAAAAGACAGCTTGTTCTATGATTTGCGATTATACGTAGGATCATACTCCTGTGAAAAGTTTTTTACTAACTATAAATAGGTGTCTTGAGGGGAGATTTCCGGATAATTCTCATATAAAGTTTGATTTTTTTGCCCGAAATCAAAATCCGGCCCCGACTTATAGTTTTCTCAGTCCCGGCCAAAAACTCACAGTTTTTTTATATCAACTTTTCTATAAATTTTTTTTTAAAATTTTTTTAAGAAATTTTTTTGGAAAAGGATTGTGAGTGGTTTGTAAAGAACAGTAGAGTTAAAACGTATCAAAAATAAAATTATCATTTGTTTTAAAAAAAGAAAATATTCCGTAAGAAATTATATCTTTTTCTGGTAGAAAAGAAGACGAAATTTTCTAGAAGGATCTGGTCGTGCGATGGTTTCTTAAAAATTAATTTTGACCGTAAATATCCACTAAGGGAATAAATGAGGATTGTATAAAGTTAACGTAGAAACTTGAAGTGAAATCATCAAAACATAATTATAAATAATTAAAGTGTTTCCACCCTTTTTTTTCTCGTGATTTTGTAACGTTCCATCCATCTTCCTAATAAAAATATGGCCCCCCGGAGAAATACTGTCAAAAGATTATCTCTATAAGACTTACGTGTTTTGAAGAGAACGATCGGACAGATGTTAAATTGAGGTCAGGATTATAATGTTGAATAAAAGCGCCGACTGTAGTATAGTTCTATAAGCGGCTGTGTGGCTGATCACTGAGGGTTGTTGCAATAAGTGAGGTAATAAGTTCGTTAAAATATGTAAAAAGACTCAAAATTAAGAATGATTTCGAATGAAGCTAAATATTTTTCACGAATCAAAAGCCTCAGTATTTGTGATCAAACTGGAAAAATCATGAATTATAAGTATAACTATTCAGAACCTAGAAACAACCAATGATAATTATACCTTAACTAGTATTATGGCCATATATAAAACTTTATTTATAAAAATTAATAAGTCATATAGGATCCTTTTTTTGTGAAATTTAAGAATTAAAAAACGGAAAATATTTATTATGAGCACTAGGTTCAAGTTAAATAAGACGATTTTTTTAAAAAAATAAACTATCAAAACTTGAAGGCGGGTATCGATGTTTTTTAAACCTATCTTGTAGGAATTTTTTCTAGATGGTCATTGCTTGAGATTTATTTTTGAAAAACTTCCGAAGAGACTTGTTTCGAGGGTCGGCTTTGTTTGCGACTTGTTTGTGATTTTTTTTTGCAAATTATGATGTCATAAACAATTAATAACAAATCGGTTTTTTGGTGTAAGGTCCATGTCCGAATTTATTTGTGATCATACAAAAAATGGGCAAAAAAATGAATTAAAATAATATGCGGTTTTTTAGACCATAAGGCGTATTCAGCGGAATATGCAAAAAAGTGTATGAGGTGGTTTCTAGGGCGACTTGAGGTTGCTGTTTCTGAGGATGAATTGGCCAGTCTTTACAGGTTGTCACGAATTGCATCCTGAAAAAGATAATTTTAGAAAATAATCAAAAATCGTTCAAAAATTGTGTAAAATTATGTAGATTGAAAAACTAATTACAAGAATCTGTCATAAAAATAGTAAAAGCGTTAAAATTCCACGAAGGCTAGACAAAAGTAAAAAATCGCTGACATTTCTTTGTGACCGGTTTTTTTAATTTTTTTTGGATTTTTTCGAGTTTTTTTGGCAGGAAAAAGTATTATGTAGTAAACTTACTGGTAAATTGGAGCATGTGGTTGGCGCTTCGGTGACCATGGATACATCACAAGCAGAGTGGGTCGTAGTATAGATGGGGCGCTCGTGAGTGGAGTCCTCTAGGTCGTACTCATCATCACTAGAAACATCGGTGGCGGTACGAAAAGATTCGTCTTGTAGGTTCGAGAGGTTAAGCGTATTACTTAAGGAGTCGGCCAGAAGAGCTATCTTGGGTGTCGAATGAGGATAGGTGCCACGCACAATAGAAAATGATAAGGGATGCAAAATGTAGTGATCATCAACAAGCTTACCAATATTTTCAAATATGCTAGATCTTGGTACTTGATGTCGAGATTCGAAAACATTTACAAAATGTTGCATTGCATAAACGGCTGTATCATCTTGTAGTTCTATGACGTTGCACCACAAGTCATCAATAGCCTATATTTATTTGATGATTTAAATTTTTTTGTTTTTGTCAAAAAAAGTGTGTTTTAAAATAACACTAGCAATACTTTTACATAAACTTACACTAGATAACAAGAAGCTTTCGTTTCCTAGATAGGCTTTCAGATCTCGCACATATATGCCGTCTAAATAATGATGCTAAGAGTAAAAATTAAAATAAAAAAGACACATATTTTATCAAATAATCTAGATGATGTATGAAATGTGGTTGTTTTTTAGGGCCGCTTTTAAGAAAAATGTTCTTTCGGACAAAAAAACTCCGAGTTATCCACAAATATGAATAAATTTTTTTTGTTTTGTTCTTTTTGGTCTCTTTTAAAAAAAGAAAGAAAGTTAAATTTTTTACTAACCATATACATCCGCTTCACGGACATCATAAAATTTTTTAAACAAATGATAGTGGTAATCGAAGTATCGCTAAAAGTTAAAACTCGAAAATGGTATATTATTATACACATTATAAATTCGCATCTAAAAAGAGCTTCCGGGTAGTTTGGTGGGCCCAAGTGGCCCAAGTGCCCAATTCTCATTAGGTCGATCCCGTACACCGGGATGAAATCGACAAATTCTGCCAAATCTCGCGGGACCGGAGTTGACAGCGTTGATTAATAATACTCTCAGGCCTCGAAAGCTGGAAGGATATGGTGTAATGCAGTTAACCATATTTACGGCGGCCTCGGAGTTGTGTTGTCGCTCACGCTTCATAAAAGCTGCAGGTCTGTCCTATAAAGATAAAAATGAATTACATTATGAAAAATATTAAAAATTAGAAACATCATAAAGATTGACTGTTGTTATACGTATATTTTCTAGGCATATGTTTCATTTTTTGCTCACAATAATGAAAAATTTTACAACAAAATGAAGATTCGAAATTAGATAAGGAATCAAACCATATAAAAATGATTTTATTATAAAAAGTGGTTTTCTTAGAATGTGTACCTGAATAAAACAAGGATTCACATTTACTTTACTTTAATTATTTTAAGAGCTGAATCATAATAATATTGACTCAATATTGGAAACATAGATTAAAATTGTAATAAACATAAACTGATATGCAATTAACCAGAAAAATGTACCTAAAGTTGTTAAGTTTTGTCACCCTCTAGTGAAAAACCACCCTATAAAAAAGGGTACGGGAAAATCACCAGTTGGTTTGTTCGTCGGTCTGGTATGGTTCTATCGTTTCCAAAATTTTTTTATGAAAATTGAAATGATTTAGAAGTTTTTTTGGGAAATTATTTTTTG
>SCLH01062965.1:0-12760 GCA_004367855.1 Oikopleura vanhoeffeni
TTGCAGTGATAGAGAAGCTTTGTAGTCTCCTGTATTTTTCTCTCATATTATTCTATATTTCTGCCTGTTATCGACCCTTCCAGCAATTCCAACATTCTACACCCACAACCCCCTTAAGCTGGAAATTCAAAATTCGCCCTCGAGAGTCTTTAGATAATGAAAATAAAAAATTGTTGAAAAAAATCATGAAAATCGGTTAATAGACGAAGCCAAAAACTATATACCAAACTATATTTTCTAGAACTAGAAATTCTAGAATTTGAATCGATTGATACAAAAATATAACGTTTCAACTTTCTATTGCAAAAGTAATTTGAGCTTCAACTACCTTGAGTTTTCTGTAAACAAAATGCAAAGTAGAGCCGATATATCGGCTCTGGTGCCTCGGCGGAACTTTTTGTTCTGTGAATTCAGGGGTGAAGAGGGTTGTGGTTGTAAATGAAACAAGCGTTGAAGAAAATTGTTGTTTTATTCTTGAATTATACTGAAAGAAAACGATTCAGAAAATACCATATTTTGAACCAATCAAAATATTGTATTTTCTGAATTGGTTCCGCGTATGCGAGATGACAAGACAACACATCAGAAATGTCACCCTCTGCTAAGAAATTATATCAAACGAACCTATTTTACTTATAAAAACCAACAGAGAATTATTTTCCCAACAAGTTTGGCAACATATCTCCGAAAATTATCATACGTTTCATAAATGATCTGTTTTATCCAATTTGAAACAAAATTGACCGAGCTGTAACAGATTTTCTGAATTTCATTTTAACCGCCTAAAAACCGAAGGAGAATTTTTTTGAACCGGATGGCTCAGTAACTATTTGAAGACGTCGTAATTTTCCGCAACATCTTTGTTTGATTCAATTTAAAGCAAAATTGACGGAGAATTAACTGATTTTGTGTATTGCAACATATTTTTACCGGTTTGTCAGTACGGCACTAGTGAGCCACCATTCATCAAAATCAAAAAATTTACTTGCAGTTGATAGAGAAGCTTTTAGTCTCCTGTATTTTTCTTTCTCAATTATTCTTATCTGCCTGTTATCGACCCTTCCAGTCCAGCTTAGGTGAGGGCTATTTCCGCAGCAATTTCAACATTCTACACCCAAAACCCTCGTAACTGGGGTGGACTTGACAAGTTAAGTGATGTCATTTTTTAACATTTTCAGAAAGTTAATCTTTCTCTCGATCATTTTAAAACTTTATCACAATTTTATTTATCGGCAAACTACTGTAAGTTCTATTATTGTACTCTCCGTTAGTTCACTGCCTGTAAAACTTTATTTTTGTTCACTGTTCACCATAAAGTCATATAAATAAATGCAATATTCAAACAGAAAATCAAAAATATTTGGAGTTCAAATTTGAGAGAGTCAATTTTTAGAAAATTATTTTAGTTATTTATAAACATCTGAAAAGTTTTTCTGCTATGCGTGAATCTCAATGTATTTATTTTCGAGTAAATCACCGAAATCTCATATTTTGAAAAATAAATAGATTGATTAAAAATTCTCGGGAAAGTAGGTTCATACGATGAAACGAAAATATTTTTAAACTGAATCAGGTTTTCTACTGTGTTATTGACCGATGATCTAGGGGGGTGCTTTAAGTGCCCAAAATTTGTTCGTCGTGCTTGACCTCATTTCACACCTGTCCTTTTTTTCTAAGCCATTTTGATAGTTATAAATTACCGAGTGCCCAAAAATTGGGCACTTGAAGCGCGCTTTAAGTGCCCAATATTTTGTCAATTCTCAAGCCTCAAGCGCGCTTAAAGTCTCAGCGCGCTTAAAGTGCCCAATTTTTTGGCAGTCGGTAATTTATAACTTTTATTTTGATTTAAACCATAAGCAATGATGCATCATAACTAGAGTTCGCAAAAAATTTTGGGCACTTAAAGGTCACTCGATCTGGGCTGATCCTGAAAATTCAGGTCTCGGCGAGATTATCTCGCGATATATCCTTTTTACCGACGGAACTCCATGTCGAAAACGTTAACTATTTCTATAGCGCGAATGCGAATCCCATTAATGTTGTTTAAGTGATTGTCTTAGTGATTGCTTGAGTGATTACACACCGATCAAATTAAGCGGTCCCAATATCAACCACCCTTGCCTATAATCATACTCAAGACAACATTAGTGAGATTCGAACACGCGCTATAAAGATAGTAAACGTTTTTGAGGTGGAGTTTCCTTGGTAAAGGGATATTGTAGATATGGGAAAACCAAATTGTTCCGTTGAAAACATTTTGTTCATATTAAGAATCGGATTTTCCTGTAAGCAAAAAAGTTGATCAGTGAGGCTCAATTGACCAAAATACATAAAACTTGGACGTAGGTTAATTTTTTTTAGGAAAACATACTTTTGATTTTCAAAAAACTCGTTGACTGTGTTTCCAATCGGAATGAAATGTCAGATCTCATGGTGGTGAAAAATGAAAGATCATTGCATTCCTATTTTGTTATTAACAACACCAAAATCAGCGTCGAAAATTTTCTTGACCCTAAAGTTCCTCAATAAAATGTTTTAGTGGAAGTTCCACTGTGGAACTGAAAATTCTGCATTATTAATAAATTACCGTTTGCAACGGATATAAAAACGCATTTTTTATCATTATACAATGCATCTGGTACGATTCCTTAAAACAATACAAAATTTTCTCGAGCAGATTGCCAAAAAAACAACAGCTAATTTATCGTAAAAATACTTCCTCGTCGTGAAAATTAGTCTTCTAATCCGCAATGGCTGCCTCTACGATGAAAACAATAGTGAGGGCGCCTCACAATTTAATTACGTCAAAAATTTTATTATATAAGAGGAATAGTGATAATTTTAGTATACTTATCTTCAATTAAAGCATTTGAAATATAAAGTTTTAAAGAGATTGTAATTATGAAATTTGTATTATTAATTTTGTTCTCGGCAAAAGCTTCTATTGTTGGTAAATATACAACAAAAGCGAAATACATCCAAAGAGGAACTGACCAAACTTGTGATAATAGTTTGATCGAAACTCCAGGAGCTTTTGACTGTGAAGGACTAGATACTCGTGATGGAAAAATGTGCAATATCACTTGTCATGACGGATTTGAGCAAGTGAATGGAAACGGTATTATGGTTAGTCAAGTTTAAGCCGTTAATTGAGATATCCCTTTATCACTTTTTGATTAGAATGCGTAGCCACAACGTTAAAATCACACATTAAAAGGCGTAGTGGCTACGCATTCTAACCATAAAGTGATAAAGGGATATATCTGGAAATAAGTAAATTATTGCGAGTTCAGCTAAGGCTGTTATCGATCTTAAAACCGATCATTTTTTATAAAATAATGACAATTTGTGAATTCAAAATGTAAATATGTACGAAAATAATCGACCAAAAAAAAACAATTTCTAACATTTAATCAGAAAATATGCGAGATAATACTAATATCAATGCTATAAAAAAACAATCAGAGAAAATTCATAGAAATTTCGAAAAATGCTGGCTTCTTATTGGCTTAAAAACAATTTTATTGGAATAAAAAAGAAATGCTAATATAAGATTCCTTTTTTATTCTTATGAAATCGTTTTGAAGCCGATAAGAAGCCGGCATTTTATTCAAATTTTGTCTTGATCTTTGGAAACTTTTTTTCAATAGTTCTTATAGCCTTTTTTCCACAGTTTTCGTAGCTTAACAATGCTGAAAAATTGATAACACCGTTTTCCAGCTATGATTAATTAAAATAAAACCTTGATGGTCAATTTCTTGGAAATATATCCTAAACTCGAAATGAACAGTATTTTAAAATCCCCATAAAAATTAGACTAGTTTTACTTAAAATTCAAGCTTGAAGATGATAATAATACGTTCGATGAAATGTCTGCTTTATTTAAAGAATAGTAATATTCATAAAATCAAGTTTCTGAATTGAGTCTAAATGATCAAAAGTTTCGGCTTTAAACGTCAAAGGTGAAACAAAATCATTTGTTATAAGTCAAAAACAAAATAACATTAGAAGTAAAAACCATAAAAATTAAACGAGAATTGCAATTCGCATCTTAGTACCTATTGTAGTTCGATTAAATTGTTTCAAAACAGCATTTTGTGTCAAAAAATTTCAAATTAAAAAATCAATAAAATCTTGCTTTAAACCTCAGCATCGGCATTCGCATCCCGCAGCCATGCGTATGGTGCTCGTTACCAACATAAAGCTTTGCGACTTCTGCATACAATAATCACACACAAATTCTCCGCCAACGCAATTTTGTCAAAATGATCCAAATAGGTTCCAAAATTTTTGAATATCTTATTTGAAAAAATTGTCATTATCAAAGCATTATTATCAAGCTAAAAAAGTAAAATAAAGTTTATTTTGTTAAACATAATCTCACGTACGGATACTCAATTAGGATAATCAACAAACTTTCGTCCGCTTCAAAAATCAAAGTGAAATTAAGCAGATTTTTCACATAGTAAATTGTTGGAATAATGGTTTTGTACCAAAACTTCCTTTTTTATTACCAAGAAAAATTATTTTCAAAATAATTTATCAAATAAAAATAAATCCATAAAATTATTTTCAGACATGTTCGTGCAGTAAAGTGTGGGGTCCAATTATGCTGATCGTCCCTTGCGAATGGAAAGGAGAATTTCCAACCTGTAAAGAACCTGGCGTGGAAATTATTTCATTTGTTGACCCTAATGCCACTTGTCCAGATTTAGTTCAATTTGGATATTCCAGCTTTTCATGTACCAATTTCAAAAATACAGACGGCACGGTTTGTTTATCAAATTGCCATATTGGATATGAATCAAATCTTCATTCTTCTGCCAAAGAATTTACTTGTGATTGTGAACAAAATGATGATGATACTCACAATTGCTTGTGGACGCAGAATTTCAGAGCTGCAAACCAACATCCAAAATTGATAAGTCCAACAACCGATAGTTCAATTTTTGCAAAAAATATTGTCGAACCTATTTGTACAGAAATTGCAGTGCCTGAAGGAGAAGAATGTAAGTCTCTTACATAGCTGATTTTCTTTGAGCAAAAAAATGCAAAATCGAAGTGATTGATCATTTTTACCGTCGGGGTAAATCGGCTCTCAAAATTTTTTAGATGTGAAAATTTTTTGAAAAAAAAACGTCACATAGTATGCTGACAAAAATAGTGTATGGATCTTAAGTATATTTCCGTGCATAAGAACGATTTGATATTGTCTTGGATATGATCTTAGACAATTTGTTTATCAAACTTGACAGTTTTACTGGCAATTCGATGCATATTTGAGCATTTAATTGACCATTTAGGCGACAAATAGAGTCGCACGTCTCGTTAGTAATTCGGCAAGGCGTTTAAATTGATGCAGGTGCTGTCGAGATTTACTCTTAAATAACAAAACCGTTCAGTTCACACATAAACTCACGCACAATCGACATTTTATCATATGAATATTTCACATCATATGTTGTAGAAAAACATCTAGATAGACGATGTTTATAACTTTGGCAAAATTATCTGGTTGTTGTGTCATCCAATTTTCGAGAGACATTTTAATTTTTTCAACTATTACTTCACAAACTGATCATCTTGCGATGACAATCCCCTTTTATTCAAATTTGAATTCTGTAATTCTAAAAATTTTCATTTTATAGATGTTCCACCACAACAATGTACAGAATTGTCAACGATTGGCGGAAATTTTCAATGTTCAGATTTCCTTTATGAGAAAAGTAGATGTACCCTCAAGTGTGCGGTTGGATACGTCAAGATTGGGCCTACGAATCTGAAGGTAAGTGTTAAACATAAAATTTACTTGAATAATTAAACAAACTGTTTGCCTGAGTTTAAATATTTTCAAGGAATATGTTCTATGAATTTAAGCAATTTTACAAAGTTTAAAAATTACCAGATCAATTGTAATTTCTTAAAATGACAAATTTTTTTTATAATTTCAAGTACCATATCCCTTTTTCACTTTTGGTTAGAATGCGTAGCCACTACTCCTTTTAACGTGTGATTTTAACATTGTGGCTACGCATTTTAACCAAAAAGTGATAAAGGGATATTATAACATAAGGTAAATCCGACTAGTTTCGTTTTATTTTAAAACATTTTCAAGGTTTTTTTTAAGGTTTTTAACAAATTTGAGAAAAGTATCGCAAAGCGCAGGACAGCTAATTCATGATTGCAAAAATGTGCCGAAATAGAGAAAGGATGAAAATATGCGAAGTTAATTTGAAAAAAATTTTAGAAAATTTGGCTGTTTAAGCTGGTAGTGTGCAATAGTACTCTGGGCTAGAAAAGTTGAAAAGCTTTGTGATCATTTTGATCGTTTATTGTGGGTCGTTTAACCCGTATATGATACGCTTCACATTTTTTCTCTCCGTTTTGTATCTAAAGCCTTGGTTGAATTATTGAGAAACGTGATTTGAAAAAGGCAAATTTTGCTTTGAAAAACTTGTATAGTCATTAATATTTTGAGTGAAAAAATCTTTTGACTGATTTCTCCAAAGGGATATTAGTTAAATAATTTCAAACGGGAAAATCGAGAGTTTTTGTTTCACCTTGAAACACACATGAGAAAGATAAAATGGCACATGACATTATCATAAATATAACGAGTGCCAAATTTAGAACGGCATTACAAAATATACGAGGTTAACATCTCATTTAAAAATTAAGTCCTTTCTTAATCATTCAGTCATTCTATTGCCATTAAGATTATTAAGTTAATTTACAATTGTTATATAGAAAAAACGATATCGTAGTGAATCGGAAAAAATCAAGCTTGATATTTGCCGTTTCACTAAGATGTCCGATATCGATTCATGCCAGTTCAATCAGTTTACTATTGCATTCTTGCCGTTGTAAACTATTAGACTTTATTGCTGTATAGCTGTCAATAACGCCTGCATGTTAAAATTTCATTACTTCTGATTTATTGTTGCTCAAAAAAATTGTATTCAGTTGCTGTAATGAAATTTTCGATGTTAAGTTAAATTTTTTAAAACTTTAATTTCAATTTGAATGAACCTGAAATTGGGATTATTTTTTTGCTAAAACATAATTATTGCCGAATTATGAAATTTGTTTTAGTCTCTTCAATGTCGAAGTGGAAAAGGTGATAGTCCTGCAGAATGGAGCCGTGCTATCGACGAATCATGCATCACGATTGGAACAGCTATAACTACTGGAGATGCTCCAACTTGCCATGATCCTCGTGGACCCACCGAAGACTTAGTCGGAAATTACGTTGGTGATTTCGAATGTAATATCATTGTAGAAAATTCACCTGTATTTCTTGATGGGGCCCTTTGCCAGCTTACTTGCCCGTTAGGATATAGGTGGGGTTCCGACCAAGAAAAGTTGAATTATGAGACAAATAAATTTAGCTTAATTTAAAGCAGAATTAAAATTAATAAACCAAAAAATTATCGAGAAAATAATTTTGTGAAGAATGTCAGGTTTTCATTTTTTTATTGTCAATTTAACAAAGAGCACGATCTCGCCTCAAACTAAGATTATTTTGATCATGAAAGTGAGTAAATTTCGGACCAAAAAAATGAATTCATACCCTAATGATTTTTAATTTTTTGACCAAAATTTTTAAACACAATTTTTTATGTCAAAATTTCAAATTTAACTATGTAGCGAATTTTTCTGAGTGTACCCGCTTTATAAATCTATTATGACTCGTTCGAAATCATCGCTTGACATAATATAAATGAAGGCCCAAAACTCTCAGTTTGAAGAATACTTTCTGACTTTTGAACCTTTGTGACTTATGTTTTTGTTATGTTTGCCATATCTTTTTCCCAACCGAACACCATCTCAAAGACGTTTACTATCTCTTTAGCGCGTGTTCGAATCCCACTTATGTTCTCTCAGTGATTGTTTTGAGTATGATTATAGGCAATGGAGCTTGATATTGGGACCACTAAAGTTGATCGGTGTGAAATCACTCAAGCAATCACTTAGACAACAAGTGATAAGTAAACGTTTTAAAGATGGGTTTCTGTTGGGAAAAAGATATTTCACATCACTGATTAACTCAATAATACTTTTTGCATATTACTATCGGGTTCACTTCGGCCCTAAGTTGTCCCGGTTCGAACCCTAGATAAAGACTGAAAAAGAAAGAAAATGAAAAGACTTGTCAATGCAAACATGGAGAATGTAAATGGCTGAGAGATGGTGCAGTCAGTTGTGTGCTGGATAAACATGAGCTCAAAAATTCAGGCATTTGGAAAGCTGTGAAACAAGCGGGATTAGAAGGCATAGCGCAATATAAAAAAATTCAAGCTTGGTTTACAAAGTGAATTTCGATTATAAGAGACCTTTCGAAGTTGATTGAATTTCACTTATAATCAAGATGCATACAGATTTGTTTTCATTCGATAGTCATCAAATGCTGTAATTAAATTAACATTTTTGTTTCAAACTATTTTTCGCTCATCAATTTTATTCTTTCACAATTTTCATCAAAATGAACGTTCTCTCGCTAGAAACTAGATATTGTTGAATAATAAAAATTAAGTTGAAAATTCGCGTAGGCGGATTTTTGAAACTTTTCCGGACTGTTTTGTCATAATCGAGATATAGTAAATTTTGAGTAAAAAAAATTTTTACTATCATTTTATTTGTTTCCAAATTATACCCTAGAAGCTCGGTTTCTATTTGATTAGAAAATGTGTTTCAGTTTCTTTTAATAAATCTTTTTTGATGATAGCAAATCACCGAAAATGATAAACAGGTCCCTTTATAATGCCAATTTTGGCATTTAAACTTTGGTAAGCCTAATAAAGCCTTATACGCAGCATCAATTTCAAATGTGAGATCTCTATCAATGTCAGATGTATACAAGGCTATGGCGGAAAAATATGCTATTCAACAGATTGAAGAACAAAAATTGAGTACGATAACTTTACATTTAGAAATTGTACATACTATTCTTCGGTGGATTTCATTGAAATTAGATGAATGTAACATTTTTAGAATTATGAGTCATCATAATAAAAAAGATGTGAGCATTTTATTCAATGAGCGAGCACTTTAAAAAATTAGGGTTTTTTTCGAGAATTTGCAACTAAGTTGTTTATCTGTCAGAATGACAGCATCGATAGGCCAAAACTAATTCAACACTTATTGAGTGGTGTTCGTTGGTTTCCATCAATTTTTGCCCTAATACCATGCAGTTGAGATGAATTGGCTTAAAAAAAAAGACGTTTTGCTCACGTAGGTTATCTCACAAATCAATGAATGCGTCTGATTTTGTGGAAAATTTTCGCAAAGTATAAAAATATTGTTATTTTGACTTTCTGTAGATTCCTTTTCGAAATTTGTCTCAATTAGTTCAATTTATGGTTGATATTGATTAAATAAATGGAAAACGTTACCAAATTAAACAAGTGAATTAAATTATGTAATTGTAATTAATTTTCTTTGATGTTTCGCACAAGAATCGACCATTATAATTTCTTATTTAGAAATCCAATCACATTTTTTTGTAGCGTTTTTTACTTTTTTAATTTTATTCTTCAAATAGATAGTTTCATTATAAAAAATATCGAGTGCTCATCGGTCAACTTTCGTCCTCTATTTCTCAACATGACTCATTAGTTATGAGTCATAACTCTCAAAATCATACGTTCTACCAAAAGACACCGACTTGATTATACCTTCTTTTAAAATCAATTTATGTCAACTGCATTGAACCACATATCATTCAACTATTGTGAAAAAGTTGATTTTCACAAAAGAAAATGTAATTTATAACTGTGGTTTCAGTTTATCAAGAAATTTTAGCAAAAAAAATTTTTATTTCGTTTTTAAATTAACTTTGCATTAATTTAATTCAAAAAATAATAAAACATTCAAGTTTCGAAATGTCCTGAACTCTTGATTGATACATCAACTACTGATATAAAATGCTTTGGAAATTCCCCTGGTGCAATTTGTACGTTAAAATGCCGTGACTCGTTCACCTTTTCGACAGGAAAAATCAAGCGAAATAATGCAATTTGTGGATGTACTAGAAAACAATGCAAATGGAGTTTTACTGCTTCTTGTCAATGAAATATGCCTGAATTCAAAAAAAAANAAACCTGTAAATATTAACTTTGTAAATTATAATTTTCTCTGTCTTGTCAAATTAATAGACCTGCAAATTGATATATAACTCTGAATAAACTAAAATTGCTTTCTTAAATCCGATTTCACATATTTTGGGCTGAATTGTTGCTTTGAATTGCCTCAACAGTTTCAATAAAACCGAAACCCAAGCACATTATTTGCTCGGCCAATAAGATCGGAAAATCCGAACTGATCACATGTTTTCGGATCTTTTTCTCATGAGTACTTCAAAAAATCATATTTTGAGTTTTGAGGGTTTCGGGTGTATTTTTACGCATAGTGCGTTAAGAAAACCTGTGTTTAAGATTTTTTTTCTTCACGCGCGTTAACCCCCTCACACCCAAAACCATTGAAATTCGTCTCACACCCAAAACGCCATTCGGGGACGCCACTTTGGGCGGTTATTGCGGAGATATTAAATGCGATAAAATATTCATTATTTTTAATGACGCAAGATCAAGGATAGACTAAAACTGGAGGCTTACAATTTTTTTATAATTTAAATTTTGTGTGCTCGATAAATGCAAAACAAAATAGAGGTTTAGTTTCAGGTACCTCATCGGAAAACCATACATTGTTCAAAATCACATATGAATAACAAAAGATTAAATAGTACACTGGCTACTCAAATATAGTCTCTTATTTGAAAAAACTTATCTCAATCGTCTGAAAAAGAAGTTTTTGTACCCTTTAGCGCCAAAATGCACGCACAAAAATCGGAAAAAAAATTAATGAAAATAGTTTTCGACTCGAACTCTGAAGGCTTATTACGCTGAATTTGGAAATTGAAAAGTACAAAAATATTTTCAAATTATTGAGATCAAGGTCAGACTTTAATTTTTAACATTTAATTTTTTCAAAAATTTAATTATCTGTGGTCAATATAAGCCGAAAAATGGAGTTAAAGTTTTTACCAACAAAAAAAAATTATTCCAGAGTGATATGCAAATTATAAATAAATAAGTCAAACTTCAGCTTTCTGTATCTTTTCTCTAAGTGAAAATATCTCTATCCATGAGCCGATCCCACCATGGTAATTCTTATTTTTCTGTACCAAAAAAAGAACCATTTAAAAATCGGTAAAAAAGTATTTTTGGAATAAAATAAATGTATTTGATCAAATGTCAAGCCACTGAAAAGAGGACAACTCAGTTTTTCGGCTGCTGTAGGCTTGATTACTCGGCGTGATACCATGCTAATCAAGCTCAGCAGATTTTCAGCAGCTTGACAAGACTTGATCGTCGTATTTTTCTAGATGGCGTAAAATACAATTTTATATATCTCATTTATCCATTCGACAGATCATATAAAAAACTGAAATTAAAATTTTAAAAATGCCTTATTATAACGAACAAGATCTTGAAGATTTTGTGACTACTAGATACATGATACACAGACTGAGGTCTAGTGATTCTGAAATGAATGAAGAGCAATGATCAAAATGTTAAATTCGTTGAAGAAACTAGAGAAATAAAGAATGTTTGTTTACTTTAAAGTTACTTTAAGGTTTCAAAAAACGGTCTTATGTTTAAAAATGTGCTCTTTGTCGCTTCGTATCCAATTTTATCTAAAAATCAAACTAATTTTTCCAAAATATATAATATTCGCAAAAACTAGAGTTTTTATGTTTTCGAGTTTTTAGAGAAATCACTTGAGAAAAAATAAAACTCTTAATAAGACAAGAAAAAAAATGATAGTACCGAGAATAGCCTCAGGTAATTTCTAATATGAGTCTTCAGAATTTTAATTTTATGTGTCGTATTAACGCTAGAATTTTTTTACGAAAATTTGGCGAAATCATAAAAGTAGGAAAAAATATCTTTGAACTGCTAGTCGTATCAAATTTTTAACCCCATTTTAAGAAAAAGAATTGCGAACTCTATGACACATTTTCATGGAGAGTCTGTGGATAATTATTTCTATCTCGTTTTGAGGATTTAAAAAATCTCGCGTCCCGAATGGCGTTTGGGTGTGAGGGGGTTAAGAAAACCTGTGTTATTGGAAATTTCCTTCACGCATCAAAAAAAAACAGAGTGTAACATATTTGATTTATTAAAAATATTTCGCATTCAATTGTATGTTAAATGGGTTACAATTAGGGCAAAATAGATTTGTGTTATTTTAAGTGTTTTTTGAAAAGCTTATTCAAGGTGAGTGCGTCGGCGTAGGTTGAATCGTATTCGATTAAAATAATTCATGGGAAATAAAAAAAAAAATTTTAACATGGTGATAATTTTCCATCATAAGAGACTTTATCAAATGGTAAGTTGGTGTACGTTGGTGTTCATTTGGATCGATTAACCTTTCGCGGCTCCAAACCGCATTTGAGGCCACAGATATTTCCAACCATTTAAAAAATATCGAAATAAATATTGATTAGACTTTTTATTAAAATCATGAATAGTTGTTGCCGATTCAAATTTAACAATATCAATCGAAACTCTTTATCATCAACTGTTCAAAAGTTATTTATCTTACCTTTCTGGCCGATTTTCTTTAAATTTATATATAGAGCCGATGTCTACAAAGTGACCAACTAAGAGAAAAATTTGAGGAAATCAATTTTAAGGAGGGGTTTCGAGCTACGTATTAAGGAGGTGGTCAGGGTAAGCTTTTTTGGTCATTTTCGACT
>SCLH01062966.1:10323-42050 GCA_004367855.1 Oikopleura vanhoeffeni
ACCCCTGGCAACGCAGATGTAAATTTGCGTTTATAGCCTTGCCCATCCTCTATGATCATAGAAGCCCCCTGTTTTCTACGTAGGTTTGTGGCTTTATTCTCTAGGTTTTCTATCGAGTCAGCCAGACGTGTCTTTTCTTGCTGACTTTTTTCTCTTTTGGCTCTATGCTCAGCGAGATAGTCATTCATAAGATCAAGCGTTGTTTCGTCTAACAGATTATTCTCTTGTATTGTAAGAGTAATTCCGTTAGCTCGGCGCTGACTTAATTGCAAGTACTCCGTTTTCTGAGTCTCTACCTCTTCCTCTATTTTGAGATTAGCCAAAAATCTTTTATTGGCTTCCCCTAAGTCCCGTCTGATTAGTTTCAGGTCACTTACATACGAGCTGTATCTCGAGCACAGTGATCCTGAATCTAAATTTCTAAGACTCTCCTCATAAGTTTCCTTCCGGGCCGACACGAGATAATTATTATCTATGGAGTCTTTAGCCCGTCGATACATTTGAGTTTGGGCATAGTTTTGGTATCCTTCCTGTTCCAATTGGAATCTCATATTATCCGACATTAGACAGTCTAAAGAATAATCATGAATTAATTAACAATTTTCTCTATTTTTTATTAATGATTTCATTGATTGTATTCAATTCGATCTCTGTAAATTGGCCCAAGTTAGTAAAGTAATTTTTTAATAAATTTTTTCCTTCTGCATTCGAGATGTCAATCCGTGCCCCTTCCTTGGATTCATTGATGTCAAGGATGGCCTCAATAACCCCAGTATTTATAACATCGAAGTGAGAAAGGTAATATCCTAAAACATCGAGGCTTTGCATTCTAAAGTTGTTTTAATCTTTAGTGCATTATACCCGAGTGTTTTACGTGTATGATATAGTTGGAAAGTTTATTATTTTTATGCAAATAGAATAATTGTTAATTTATAATGGTGAATGGTTTCTCTCTCATTATTTTGGTCCAAGTTTGATTGTTCAACAGACTTATATGTGTTCCTGTAATCAGTCTATGCACTTCCCACATGGTAACTATAATAGTTTTTTCCATCATTGGTAACTCTTTAGTCATTGTGTTTAATGCCTCGTATATTCGAGCCCAAGTTTTGAATCTTGGTCTCCGAGTTATCCACATTTTGATACCGCGGAATTTATTTAAAGAAAGGTTATCAAAACCGTATATTGTATTATTCCCGTTAAGTGACTCTAAAGCAGTTATCATGGTGTTTAAGGTATTCCTTAATTCCACTGCACCTAAATTATGATTTTGCGCCAACATTATTAACATATCTAACGATATGTTAATCGTTCGTCGTGATTGGCGTAATAAAATTTTGTTTTTAGCGGTCTTTGGATCGAAACTATTTAGTTGTCCTTCATAATAACCCGGTTTTTTGATGATACCTTCATCAGAATTTTTGAGGAGATATTTCTCCCCTTTTAATTCCATTTTCTCATTAGGAAAGAGTGACATATCCAAGTAGTTGGTTATCGGTGTATTTATCATTCTAAAAAGTAAATTATTTTAAATAATTTTGTAATAAAGACTGAATGGTTTCTATCATTTTTATTCCCTAATAATTGCGAATATAGATTTCATTTTTAGTGTTTGGAGTGTACCAATTTATTTTTTGTCTCGCTTTTTGCATGGGATTAGCGTTGTAACTTCACATTATGTCTAATCTTATTAATAGTGAGCCTTCCGGTCTAAAAGGCAACAAAGATATGGTAGTTCACTCATAACATGGAGATAAAAATGAATCGTTTGGCATATTAAAAATATGTCGTGCCGTTATGCTAGCTAGCGTTTTAGGTGGGAAGCAGTATAATATTTCTTTTCTATTTGGTATGATTGTTAAGAAATTTTTATTCAGAGCCATGTCTTCATGGAAACGTGAGTAATATCTAGTACATTTGCTATTTGCTGCTGTTGCCATACAGTCTATTGTTGGTGTAAAATGTTTACATACCAGGTCATAAGCCTGGTCACTCAAGATTTCTTCTTTAAGATCAATATTTCTTGATGCTCTATCTGCTTTTTGAATCTCGGTTGATACCCAAAAAATAGCAATGATCATATTATTTTCTACAGCTAGCATGTTTATACATCTAATGATGTCATTCAGATGGCTATTTTTGCTGCCGTTATAGAAAGACCCCACCACGCCTTCATTATCGCAATAGAAAAGTATTCTTTTATTTTTCATATTTTTTGCGTTAAATTCTAAGTATCTAAGAATGGCTAGACCTTCTTTTATTACTATTCCCATCGACATTTCTATGTTATTGAAGTAAATGGTACGTTCATGACCGTCGTGGTCAACATATCCCCCTGCCAGATCACTTGCGTCTGTCCATATCATGTAAATCTTTGGATCTACTAATATTGATTGTTTTTCAATCCAGGGTCTAGTGGTCTTGATAAACCTTAGTTTAGTGCTGACCCATACCCCTAGTTCCTCTCTTAGTCTGTCATCATTTTTAATGAATGGTTTATCATTTTGATCTGCCAGACATAGGTACTCAGTAATTCTACGTATGTATAATCTAAGATTAGTTATTACCGTTATGAATGAACACATTTTTCCCCTCAACTTTTCTAAAGCCTTGAAAGGTATTACATTGGCATTTATGATTTGATTAAGTTCCAATTGGAATTTAGTCCATTTTTCTGGTGGAATGGATATAGTTTCATTTTCAGTATTTATAGTGAATCCTAAGAAGTCAATGATTCTACTACATAGGGGCGTTGACTTTTTTCTCGATACAAATCCTCCTGATGCTATTATAGTCATGCATGTTAGAAATGCATTTTTTGGTGCTAGTTCTCCTAGTTTTATTTTATTTAACTCTTCATCCGATAACTGTTTCTCATTGACCAATCTATCGTCAAGATATAAGCTTACTGGAATACCGTGTGCTCTTAAGAAGCTAACCCCACAAGAATTCAAAAGCTGGAAATCTCCCGGGATCCGTGGGATCCCGAACGCTGCTCCATAATATCTGAAAATATGCTGGCCCCACCGAATATGACTTAAATCTGATGATTGTTTATCTAAGTAGGCTTGGAGGAAGCCACTAGCATCATCAAATTTAGTCATGTAGTCATTCTTTTCAAGGAAAAGTAATGCGTCTACTACTTCGTCTAAAACACAAGGAACCGAATAGGCCTCAGTTAGTTTCAATGCCCCGCCATCAAAACAAGTGCGAAACTTGTCTGAATTTTCATTGTAAACTAATACTAAGCTTGTCCTTAGTGGTGATCTTGTTATATTGCAGGGCCCTACGTACTCTAGGGCTCCTGAAGATATCCATTTAATAACCTGTTTTGTTATTTCTTCTGGATTTTCTAAAAGAAATTTAGCATTTGGTTGTAAAAAAGGTTTTCTAACAAGAGAACCCTCTTGTTTTCTAACCCTTACTGGATAATAACCGTGCTTTTTAATTTCCCATCCAGCTATTTCTAGCTGTGTATCACCTCTTATATTCATTTTTTCGAATAGTTTAAGATTCTCATCATGAGGTATCTTTTTTGTGCAAATCATAAACTTTTCTTTAGCTCTGTGATATGGTTTTGCATTTCTAATATCAATTTGGTTCTGGTTATCCAGTATACAAATTCCCTTTACTATGTGATTATAAGCTATGTATTTCGTTTTATCATTTGGTAAACAATTGATGAAAATCATCCAAATGTCTGGGTATAATCCAAAAGAACCCGCTTTAAAATCCCCCTCGTGTCTAAACCATAATTTATTCCAGTTTGGTATAACCTTATCGTTGAGTACATCATCAAATTCTGTTAATAATTTATGACTATATTCGTTCCACTGTTGTGGTGTGAGTATATCGTCATTAATATTGTCAAAGAAATCAATTGCTCTAATATTAGACAAGGGGGTATTTTTTAGGGTTTTTTTATGTATCAGTCCCTCTTTAATGGCCTTTGATACCGTTTTGTCAACATCTTGCCATGAAGACATTCTAAATATATTTACGATGATATATCTTGCTTCGTATATATTGATATTTTCCAATTGGAATATGCAATAAGCGAGCCTCATTGTTTTTGACGTGTTTTTAAGTGTTTAGCGTATGCCAATGTTACAATGTAAGCCTGTCTATTACTGAGTAATTTTACAGAAGATAGCAGTAATTCTAAAGTTGTTGTTTTATTTTTATTAATTTCTGCAATGGCTGCTTGAGCCGTAATCTTTCTCAGTATTCCCCCTTTTGTATTATAACGATTCATAATGTTGTTCATCTCTATTATTACCTCATCGATATGTAATACTTGTATCCTTCCGGGCGTATTCATTAGTTTGAATAACCCTCTATTCAATTTCATTCTAAATTATTTTGATATTAAAGGTTTTGTCTATACAAGTATCATGTATAGTAGAAAAGACACGGTTATTTTTGTTGTTAAATGTATTTATTGACATTTCCACAAAGTGTGACATTCAAAAAATGGATTATACACATTTTATAATGTTCTGATTTTATTCATCATCACTCATCATATTCTCGTCCGACCATACAGCGCTGTCATTGCTGTGTTCACTAAGGCTCAGATGACCTTGATAGTTCTGCTGATTTCCTCCGTTAAAGCTTGAACTATCCGATTCATCATCGTCGCTTGGTCCGCTGTCAGAGCCTGTTAAATCTAGGTCGCCCCCCGGTTCCATAGATTCTCTTAGTCGTCGCATAGCCTGATACTCTTCCTCATTTAATTTAAAAATTGGATTGGAGAATTTTATCATCTCCCTCTAATTTTCTTAAAACTAGGTGGTATGGAGTGTAACTGTACTACCCATTCCTGGAAATCCGTAGAGTAGTCGTTGACTACTACCCCCCATTCATGGTGAAGGTTCTCATAGACAAAATAAGGTCCAGTTTGGTTTGTACTGAAGCAAACCAACCAAACGATACAGTCCCCATTTCCTCAGCTAGGTTATCTAGGATACAGCTTAATTTTGACAAACTTTTATATTTTGTACGTCTGTATACCCATTTTTGCCAACCTACCAACTCGTTTGATGCTTTGAAATCTTTATGGAGTATAGCTCCATAAAAACGCATCATTCTTTCCGATGCTGGGGTACCCCCTGTTGGGAATACTTTTTCCCCATTGTCATCCCGTGTGGTCATGCTCGGCCAGTTTTTTACTACTAATTGAGCATAAGAGACTATTAATGACATTGGAATCAATGGGCCCATTATTTCAAGAGATTTAGCCAGTGAGATTGTTCCCTCACGTATGGCAAACACTTTCTCCATGGGGACATTGAGGAAGTTACTCCACCGTTCTAATGATCTAGTCATGTTATTAAACAGAGATTCCGTTGCAATATCTCGGTGTCTGAGTCTTGTTGACTTACACCAGTGATCTGGTGCCAATGCTAGTGCATCTAATATCGGGACTGATTCCCGGTACTCAGGTGGAATGGTAATGTAGGGCCCTGATAATCATATGGCCGGGGAAACGGGCGCCTGACGGCAACTGTCCAATTGGAGTCATATGACAACGCGCTGTATTCCTACTGCTGCGTCAGCTTCCATTCTAAACGAAACATAATTTTAATCTTTAAATGAATAATTTTAATAATATTCAGTTATTAATTTGTAGTACAGAATGAAAAGAAAAGTTTTTTCCCTTCAGTCACCACGTAAACAAATATCAAAAATGTGTTTTTTATTCTTCTAACAATTTTAATTGGCGAGGTTTTAGTATTCTACAAGATACTACCTCGATTGTTTCCAACTGGTTATCCCCTAATGGGGTTGGTAACACCAGAGGGGTTTTTAATTTGTTCGAATGGTGTACATCTTTATGATTTATTTTAGACATTGAAACCTCCAGGTTATTCATTTCTTTTCGGAAATTTTTTGGTGGCTTTGAGTTTTTCTTGAAGCTGTCCGCTCGTTCCCACTTGTAGTTGGAATGTTTGCGGTTTTGTTCAAAAGGTATTCTAAAGTAGAATTTTATTTTACTATTAATGTTATCATGATTTGTATTACCGTTTCCCTTGATTTTGTACTTGATTTTTCAATGACCGCAATCTCTGGTTTGTTAGTCTAACGGTATTTTCTAATTCAGTGATAGACTGTTTGACTTTTCCTAACTCTTCGATAGATGCCAGGCATTTATCCATTAGTTTTACTGAAAATTCCTCCATAACCGATTTAGTTTATCTTAATGGTTATATTGTTAGAATTTGTTTTAAAAAATTTTTCCGCATATGAGGTTGCATATATTTTAACAGAATAATGTGTTTTATAATATCGCAGCGGTATCTCATGGATTAAACTTTTTCCCAACATAAACATGTTGCTAAGTTTTTATTGGCTTTAAGAAGCCGTCCAATTGGATTTATTTTTTAATTTTTTGTTTTTTAGTTTGACTCCAAGCGAGGAAATCAGCCAGTTTATCTTTAACACAAGATTGTTTCTGATTTTTCAGCTTTTCGTTAGCTAACTGTTCAAATAGTTTACTAATTTTCACTCCTGGCTGTATTTCCTGCTTAGCGTCTAAACTCATTTCAGAATGTTCGCTTTGAACTGACGATGTGATTGAGCCGCTAGAGTTTTCCTTAAAAATGGGTGGTGATGACATGACCCGGCTCATCTCGACTCTTTCTTCATCAACTTAATAATAACCTTTAATATTGTTAGAGAAAAAACCACTTGTTCCCTGACTGGTTTCGGGACATGAAACGTGGTCTGGTGCTCTTTTCTTAACAATTTTATGTTCGTAAGGGTTAGTGGTAGGGAATACTAACTTAGCTTTCTTTGTGCTTAACGTGTCCCCCTCCAGTTGACAGTCTGCATAGGCTCTGTTAACTAGCCTATTTACTTTTGAACTATTCCAATTGGCCATAGTTCTAGATACGTCATTAGGGTTATTGAAAGGTCTGTAAGACCAGTTAGTGCTAATGTTTATTGGGATCAAGGACTGTAACTTCTGAATTACATCTAAGTTAGTAATTTGTTCCCCTGGTGGTACTGATACTTGAATGCACAGATCCCCAACGTTTTTGGTAAACTGAAAATTATCACACCCTGAGTCCCGGCATGCATAATAAATTGTTTTACACAAAGATATTATATCTCTAGAGTTTATCATTCCTGGGTTTGTCAAAAATGACATTAAGCCACACCAAGCCGTTTGTATTCCTGAGAAAATTACTTGTTGTGAATATCGTCCCTCAGGTGATATTGCCGATAGTGGTTGTAAAAACTTTTTCAGAAAGGCGCTTTCTGCTTCTATAGATAGCCCCTCATTTTTGCTACCATAACCAACTATTTGTGTAAGTGTACACATAACACTTTCTGAACAAAATTTTGCAATAGCTGCCCTCGATCTATATATTTCGTCAAGACTTAAGTTACCGTTTTTGTTCACAATTGTTTGTAAACCCTCATCGTGACCGTTTGGAAAGGTATTGTTGGTCATTCGTTTTGCATCCTGCATGAACAGAGTGCGAGATTCTTTAATCATTCGTACAATCTCGTCCTTACCTACTCCAATTGGATTATTCAAGGGCTTGGTCTTGATTAACTCAATTTCATGTAACATGGTTTTTTGAAAACTTCGGATTTTATTGTCCAATGTTTTCTCAAAAACCTTCATATCAACAATTTGAGCCGATAAAGCCTCTTTAGTGGCTAGTTGCGAAATTTTTCGATCAAATTTTTCGAACATTTTTTCATCGTTAGCCTGGTTAACTCCTAAATTTAATAGGTGTTGAACTCGTTCGTCCTCCAGGTCCAACTCAACCTCTAAATTTATCTGTTCCGCTTGGTTTTTTAGGCCTCGTGAAAGCAAAAAGTTTTTTAAGGTATCTTTGATTAATAAAGATTGAGCTGATCGGAATTCGGTAACAAATTCCGTCCAGGTATTTGATGAATCATGGTTAGACTGATTCATCATTATTTCGGCAATCCCCCCCAAAAAGGTCTGTTGCATTTCTTCTTGGTTTAACTCTTGTAGTTCGCCCTCCACTATACCTAGAGAGTTGTCTCCAATTGGATCTTGAATCTCCGGTGAAACTGGGGACTCTCTTCCCTCTGAAGGAGTTGGCGTAGAGTCCAATGTTTTTGGAGAGGCCATGGATTTTTCGTGCATTTTGTGCTCTGGACCGAAAATTTCCATGATTTCTGTATCATTTTCTACTTTATCCAACTTTACTTTTGTAGACTTTTTGGTCTTCTGAAAGCAAATTTGAATTTTCAAGGCATATTAATCTTATTTTAAGACCAAACTCTGATTAGTTTTGGTTTATAACTTATACATAAAAAATAAAAAAAATTTAATATTAATTTAATTCTAACGCGGGAATTTTTAGTCCCGTAGTTTATGCCCAGCACGCATGCTCTGAAAGGGCTAACACGACCTCAAATTTTGGGAAAACAAAGAGTAACAACGCAATCCGTAGATTTTCTATTACTTGAGTTTGACCCCCAAAAATAGCTTAGCTTACCTCATCATTCTTTCTTTTCCCCATTGCTGTCGTGCTAGTCCCTTCGCCACACGCGTACCGGAAATCCGAAAAAATAATTCAAAAAATTTTATTAAATATTCCGAAAAAGATTTGTGATCTTTTCCAATTGGAATATTTTTGTTCTGATTTGAAAAATGTGAAAATTTCAAGTCTGTTATAATTCTAGAAAAAATTTTAATCGCGTTCTGATTCGTCAAAAAATTTTACTTAAGTCTTAAAAGTTAAAAACATTGTCTGTCCGTCATATAATTATTTCATTGCATAACAATGTTTTTAACTTCCATTATTTTCTAGAAACTTTTTACCACGATAAGATTTATTTTATCATTACCACTTTTCTATTTTTGTAAAACAAATGCCGATGAAACTAACAAGTTTTTCAGACTTTTATGATATTATTTGAAATTCAATACTTTTAGTAATGTTGCTTACAATTAGTTCCAATTGGAGTTAATATTTAGCTTAGTATTTTTAATAAATATTTTATCATATGAACAGGTTGTCATAATGTTATAAGTATTCACTTCTAACCGAGTTTTTTCTATTTTTAAGATTTTTATTTCAACTAATCATTATGGTTTTCCACAATATTGCCCGCTATATGTTTCATATTAACTCTTTTTCAATTGGAAATATCCTGCCCCAGCCACAATGCCATATTATTTCTTTTTCATGCAAATTAAATACCATTTCGATATACATTTTATATCCGTTTTTGGGTTTTATTTTAACCAATAATATTTGTACAGGGAGTGGTAACGCTTGGCAGGTTTTTAAATGTTAGGCTATACAGTATAGCCCATTTTTAATCAATGAAGGATAGGCAGTTTACAATCAGTTTCTAAATGTACAGCTAATTAATAACAATAATGTTATTGTCTACAATGCTTAGCTTCTTGCTAAGAGGGTGGTCAGCTCCCACTTTTAACGTATCTTCCAATTGGATGTGAACGTCCCAATTCTCCTCGTGAAAGTATTCGAACGAGGTAGATTCGGTCCAAAATTCCGTGATAATCTAAACAGAACTGTTTTATCTCGGCAAATTTCAATTTTGAAGCCTTGTTTTTTAAGAAAACAACATTTTACTTGATAAGTTTATTTAATTACCTTGACTACTTTTTCGATATTTTCCGGCTTTTCGGAATTATTTGTCAATAACACCCTACACTGGGCTTGATTTAGAAGAAAATGTCTGCCGAACGTCTGAAGTAGGTTGATGTACTCATCACCCTTTCTTATTTTCCTCAATCCTGAGACAAAATAAGTGTTCTGAGACATCCAAGTTGGTACGTAATTTGTGCCTTTTTTCAGCCATTTTGAAATGTGTGAGAACGCCGCCCTACTTTCAATTTGTTGTTGGTGCTCAATTCGCTTTAGCTGTTTTTCCAATTGGATACATTCTTTTGCTTTTTGGGCGATAGCTAATAAATTAATATTTTTAAGGACGGTATTGATTTAGTACTATAAAGAAAACTATCTAATTTAAAAAACAAAAAAATAAAATTTTTGACTTTTCATACATAAAATATATTTTTCACTGGCATAGTTTTGCCTATTGTATCAGTATTGAAAATACTCGAGAGATAAAAATTATGACTATTCATAAAAACATTCAACTTATTATTTAAGCATTTTTAAAAACGAGTTTTGCTTGGGGCATTATGGTTTTTAATAATATCATTATTATTTTACCTCTATTTTTGTCCCGATTTGCTTCATCTTCCAATTGGATTTCTAAGCATTTTCGATTGTGCACTTCATGCATATGTCTATCCCAATCCAGTGATTTAACTCCAGATTTCAAAATTATCTTATTAATTTTGAGGGATTTTGTTGGCTGAAAATGGGGCTTTTTATAGCCCGATGGTCCCGCTTGCTGAAGCTGGTGTAATTTAAGTTTCGCGGTACCTTCAGCTTCCAATCTTGGGATCTTATTATGCAATCTGCCATTTGGTCCCTTGAAAATAACTCGACTATCATACGCCGTGATATTATGACATTTCGGTTTGTCATATTTTAGTCGCAATTTCATTCCCAAGCCCTTGAATGGAAGTATTCCCGGGTATTCTACCGCATTTGTTTTTTCCAATTGGGTGCATAATTTAGCTACAAATTCGGCCACTCTGTCTTTAGATGATTTCATGACAGTGCCCTCATCGTAATTATGAACCGTCGGGTAACAGTCAACATTTTCCGCCGCAATATTCATAACCTCGTTTGATTTTGCATCCTTAGGCACTGTGACATTAAAAGTGCCGCTGTAAGGAGGTCGAGTTTCTGTAGCGAAGAAAGCACCTGAAAGGTATACTCGTTGCTTGTGGTTATTTTTAACCCCAGTTGTTTCGACTGTATATCCGTCTGGAAAACGCCATTCGGCGTATCTTTTGCGTGTTCCAATTGGAAGATAGGAAGCTTTGACGTTTCCAATTTTCGTTAGTTTCTCCCAAATATTGGAAATTGCCCCTAATTCATTAACGTGAATCAAGGCCTCCCAAATGTGGGCATTTGGCGCGATATTGCCTTTGATCACCGTAACCTGCAATAGTTCACATTCTTGCAACGTATTATTTCCCGACTTTCTCGTGGGTGATATTATTACTAGGGGTTTTTCAAAAGACAGCCCTATTTCACGCATTTGGCTATCCGGGATATCGATCAAATTCTCGTATTTGATTGGCTCGTCAATCACTTTTTGAATTAGCCAATCGTCAGTGAGATCCGGGATATTTCTTATCAACAGATCGAAACTTCTGAAGATTTGACCCAGTTGTATTTTTCCCGTGGCGAATACTGTTAAGCAGGTACCCGTATCTGCCAGCTCATTATTTAATTTGGCTAAAACTGTCATTTCTTTAGCTAACAATTTCGATTGGATAAGAGTGTCCTTATCTTTGGTAGGGTCTCCTTCCAGTGCTTTCACCAAATTATATTCTGTATCATATCTCGTGATACGTTTGCCGCAGAATTCAACCGCATTTACCAGAAATTGTTTTTGTTTGTAGGCTGGAATTTTTTGGTTTTTGAAAAAATTTTGTGCCTCCGACGATGTCTGCCAAATGTCGTGCGAAATTTCTGTTGCGTTTCCAATTGGATCTATTTCGTGAAACGCCAAAATTTTCGTAATTGATTGGTTTCTCGTATAACCATCATTATGGCTAATTGAGTCAGATTTGCCATTTTTGAACCTTGTTTCTGGTCCCAATGTATACTGGTCCATCTGGATCGTAATTGAATATGAAAATTTCGAAGTCTCGCCAATTTCACCAACAAAACCTTGGATATTAGACGTGCAAGGTGATGTAATTGGGAAATTTTCTGTCATTCCAATTGGATTGTGCTGTCTTAACAGCCTGGAGTTTCTATCTACATTCTCAACACCGTCTGGCTCATTACGTTCCAATTTAAGGTCACTTGGCCAATTTCTTACGTCACGGGAGGGTTTAAATTGAGCTTGATTTTCATTGATTTTATCTAATGAATTTATGTATGAACATATCAGGCTCCATTCGATTAATCGGTTTTTATTCCCGATATTTTGTAATTTGAAGGCAAGTTTTAACCGCTCCAACATATTTAGCATTTCGAAATACATACTTCCTTGTATTTCGGAATACTGTGAGTCAAATCTTTCGATTTCTTTCTTACCGACCACTTCTGGCTTAAGTCTAGCCCAGTTTGCGTCCAATTTAAAGTATGCGTCGTACACCAGACCGTTTTGTTTAACCCATAATTCATCGAAATTTTTTGTAGACGTTGTTTTGTCTACTATAACATTGTCCAATTGGATTTGTTTCACGAAAGTAGGCATTTCTTCGACTAACGGTTTAATATATAGTACCAAACTATTACCAAAAATAATCGGATATTCATTCACGATATTTTCTTTTTCCATGGCGTTTTGGATGACTTTATGAAGCTGACATTTTTCATCTTCCCAGGCTATCAGAGTTTTACACTGTAGTTGTTTGCTACCCCCTTCTCTCTCCGTATGTCCACAAACTTTATGAAATCCGTAGGGATTTATAATTTTCTGTAGAGGTCTAACGCCGCTCGGTCGAACCATGTCCCAGAGTATCATTAAATTTGTGAAGTCATTATCTAACGAGCGTCCAATGATATGTTTAACACAGGTTATTTCATCCTGACTCCATTTATTTTTATTAAGCGCAACTGCCGCTTTCTCAGCCTCTTGAGTCTCAAGTTCCAATTGGATTTCTTTCAACAATGACGTGCTCATAAGCATACTGTCCGATGAAATTTTGTTTGCTGTCCTACTATACGTCATCTTATTGTCCAAATCATTTCGACATTTTTTAAGGACAACTTGCATTTTTTGAACATTTCCTGGAGCTAAAACGTTATGCAACCCAATTACTCTGCGGTCAAGACTTCCTCCTTCTTTTGGTGGGTTATCGATATAACCGTCGAAAATTTTGTCCATTTCCGAGATTTTTTCCTTTTGTTCGGCTAATTCAACTTCATTTAGTTCGGCCCGAAACGCTACCGTTCTTGTGATGTTAAACTCGATCCATTTTTGATCTAATTCTCGCATTTGGGTTATGAATTGTCTTTCCAATTGGATTTCTTTTCCAAAATCTTCATTCATAACGAACAGATGAGTGTTGGCCATAATATCTGCCGCAACTCTGGAGTTAATCAAAAAGGTGTTTTTTGACACTGTTCCAATTGGATTTTTCAAGAAATTTTCTACATAGAAAATCATCATGTGTTGAAATTCAAGCCAAATCATCTTTGCGTCCTTACTATCCCCTTTGATTATTTTCGGGTGAAGAATGACCAATTTAGCCAAATCCTCTTTATCCCAGGATACAAATTCCGCCAATTTATCATAGTTACAGCGTAGGCGTATTGTTCCACTCAGCTGTTTATGGATTAAATTGGAAGCTACTCCAGTCATCTGGGAAACTTCAATATCCTTCATGAATTCTGGGTGTCGATAGTTTCTATTATTATCGTCCTTGATTTGATCAATTATTTCTAATGATGACAGGACCGACATTTTCAGAGTTTTATCCAGGAAAATTTGGGTTCTCATTTCTGGCTCCCTAATTTGCTTTAACAACGATGATATTCCGTCGTCTCGGAGAATGTTGATTGCGGATGCCAAGATAACCGTTTCCCAATTGGTCTAAAAATAATTAATATTAATTTTCAGATTTGAATTTGTTTTTTAGATATTAGCCAAATAACAAGTTTGTTTGGAAAAAAAACAAATTAATTTATCAATTATTATTTGGTCTGCCCAAAATTTTGTTAACTAATATTTTCCAATTGGATTATAACTTTGTTTTAATTCGAATGTATTATTTCACGAATGTTTTAGTTATAGTCTAATGTTATTAAAACACATTTATGCCATATCATTAAAATGTCTCATTTTAATGATTTTAGCGTTTAACTTAAAAAGTAATAAATCTCACCTTTCTTAAAAATTTGACGATTTTTGTTTCCGCAAAAATATCATCATTGTATAGTAGATTTAGCTTGGTTCTACATCCGTCCAATTGGTTCAATAGGCTTATAGTGTCTCCACCTAGCCGAGCTCCCCTCATGTCTCTAGAGCATTTGAAAGAATCCCCGTTCTCATTGTGCAACTCGAAACTTTTTTCTGGTTTCAGTGCGGTTTTTCCAAAAACTGCCTGTTCGAAAGCTCTTTGGTTTCTTTCGACTTGAACTTTAGACCATATGACGCATTCCAATTGGATTTGTTTGCCTTTAGGTGCCTTAAGAAAATATTATTTGTCATTCTCGTATATATTGTGGTTTAAAATTTTAAACTTCAAACAAATTTTTTCGTCCGTTCGAAAAAGTATTATATGTATTTAATAATGATTATTAAACTCATTATATTCTCATTATTTTGCCCTGAAATCATAATATTTTGATATATTAATTATGGTGTTTTAACCGAGACTTATTTGGAACTTATTATTCTCCAAATAGTTTTAATTATCCTTCCAATTGGAGTTAATTACGTGTTTGCGATTTATAATTGAAATATTATAAAGCGACAAAGAAAAGAAAATTAATTTTCTTTTTCTTTTTAATTTAGTATGAATTTTTTACTCATTTAAACTCTTTCTAATTTAACACGCGTATTATTTTTCACAAAATGGTTACCTTAATGTTATCGAACATCCCAACTTCTTGGAATTTTTCGTCGCATTTTCTGTAATCCATACGAAGTTCGTCGTATTTGATGTCACTTGGCGCCCGATAATTGTATTTGTCCACAATACGCCATTTAGTGAGGGCCTCTTTTAGTCTCAGTTTCGTCTTCTGAAAAGAGTCATCTAAGTCGAATGCCACGTGACTATCTGATTTGTCCGTATTTTCTTCCCAAAAACTTAAAACGAACATTTCGAAAGTTTTGGTATTTTCGACCAGATCCAGAATTTGTCTAAGGATTTCCTTAGACTGTCGTCTAGATATATCTCTAGCCCACAGCACATTCCATTCTTGCAGCTTATTTCCGAAGTTATCCTTTACCATGATATTGGAAGTTTGTCCAAAGTCTACCATAGCCTGTAGGATAGACAGGGTTTGGACTCCGTCGCTTTCTTTCAAAATTTTGCCTACTCCAATTGGATTTCTAGACTCCACAATCAGGAAAGCGCGGATTTTTTCAGATTTTGTATCTCCTAAAATCATTCATGTTATTAAATCAATTTAATAATTTTTGTTTTAGTTAGAGATATTTTTTATAAAGATTACAATATAAAAGCTTTTCACAGTAATTATTGTAATCTTTATCTATAACATTTGTTTGAAAATTTAAAACAGGTTTTGTTTTGCTCCAATTGGAATAACAACACCCTACAATTTTCTGGCTACTTCGATAACTTTGTCCGTTTTTAGTCAAATCAAATAATGGTGGTTTCCCTTATAATATAATTTAAACCATTATTTGCCTTATCTCTATTTCTGAGATAATAACAAAACGTAAACAAGAGAGAACAAAAATATTTTAAATGAAAAAAGTTATTTAATTTATTTTAACTTACTAAAAGGGATGAATGATTCATTAAGTGCGGCTGCTGAGTGTTTGGATTTATCCACAATCGCCAACAATCTCTCCTTGTTTTTGACTCTCAGAATGTCCGCAATTTTTTCAGTTGGATTTAAATCGTCTTCCCTAATTTTCCCAATATGGGAAAAGTCATTTTGCTTCATCCTTGTTCCAATTGGATTAGTTATTCAGATTTGCGCTCTGTAACTAAATAATATTGGTTAGTAAGTTTTAAACGATTTTTCAGTTTTTGAGTGAAAAAAAAAAAAAAAATTTTCCATACAGATTTTTACAAATATATTTCACGATTTTTATTTTTTTTTCGTGATTATACATATTAAGGGGATTCTTTTATGACCTTTATATTAGTTTTTAATCTAATCGTATTTTATTTGTTAAAAATAATCTTTTAACAAGTTAAATATAGATAATTAATCCATTGGAAGTTTTAATATATTTAATTTTAAAACATTTGCAATTTATCATTATATTAAAATTATTTTCTACACAAATAATTTCAACTTTTGTCAAGGTTTTATGTATTTCAGTCTTTAAGGACATCATATCATAATTGTTTTCGTTTTAAATTTCAATATTATTTACTACGAAAATAATAATGATAATAAATGACTTCAATTGATCAATTTTTACGTTTAAACCTATTGAACTGCATATCTCACAGAAAAATATTCTTAACAAAAATTATTTTTAATTTATCAATCATTTTCCATATGTTACTTTTTTATTTAAAAAGTAATACGTTTTACGGCAAATTATTTTCTACCAAAATAATCTTAGTAATACATAATTTTAAAATGTGTTCTTTCTATAAGGACACACTCAAAACAGAAATTTTTATTGGCTATGCATTATAATTCTACGAATAATGCTAATGATAATTATCTGATTTTTCTCATAAAGCCCTTGTCATGAAATTATTCTCTACTGAAATAATATTTGACATAATTTTCAAACTTGTAATCAACAACTAATAATATCCAATTGGAATTTACCACATTAATCAATTGATTTCTCATTGATTTAATTTTAATAAATTATTGAGCTTCAAATTATTTCTAATAAAATAAATTTAAGAGTTGTTTTTTTGATTACTTTTATACTTCAAGTCATACTATTTGACACCGAAATATATTAAGTCATACTATAATGAAACAACTTTATAGCAGTAATATTTGATTAATATTATTTATTTTAAATTCAATAATATGAATAATTTGACGTTTTATTTTTTAGAATCAAAACAAGGTTTGTATAATATAGAAATTATATTTGTAATGACATAAATTTCTTGTATATTACATCTCACCGTTCTGAGAGATCTACTTTTTTGTAATATATATTTATTATTTCCATACGTTATATATGGACAAATGCTAAACATATTTCATATGATTATTTTAATCTTAAATCTGTTTCAGGTGATTTTATAAGTCCAATTGGTGTACAATTATTTTGATATCATAGAAAATATTTAGTTTAAATTAGTCACTGTGTTATAATAATACAAAATATTTTAATGAAATAATTTTTGCGAAACTTTCTGATTTTTTTCTTGTTGTAACTATTTTAAACAAATAATTTATGTTATTGTATAGAATAAATTTATTATACTAATGGCAATAATAAAAATTCATTATATTCTACTAATAGTTTATATTATGAACTTCATCCTTCCAATTAGCGAGTTTTATTAAGATTATTTTTCAATAATGTTTTGATGTATTTGAAATGTTTTACTGAAAAAAAAAAATAAGATAATGTCTAGGTCAATTGAATTATTTATAGAGACAATGATAAATCAAAATATAACTCTTATTTATTAAAAAGTCAATTTTAGGCAAAATTTTTGAAATGAAATTATTAATTAATTTATAAATATGTTTTTTGGAAACACAATGTTATAAATAATTTGTTTCTATTCCAATTGGACTAACATTATAATTTTCCCGAATAGAAAATCTGAAATTTTAGTTTCACATTCTATCTCAAACAAATGTTTTCCAGTTTAATACATTTAGACAAATGAAAGGATTTATTTTAACGAATTTATCTAGATTTTAAGGGTTATTATACGATTAATTCTAACCAGTCTTTATGGTTTTTATAATAGTAATTTTTAATACCCCCAAAGCATATTTTAATTTACATAACATAAGACAATTTAACTACCTTTGATGTTTTATTCCAATATTCGATATCTTCTAGATTTCTCCAATTGGATTCAAATGTTATTAATTTTCTGCTCAATCTCTAGTTGAAATTTTCTTCGATAATTCCGTGATGAAAAAACAAAAGGTTTTTTAAATCTTTTTTCTAAATTAATCTCACGTCTGCTTCAGGCAATCAAACGCGTAAAAATGAAAAATTTTTCGTTTGCAGCTGATTATATACCCCCGCCAGCCGCTCAAAATTTTTCAGCTGACACCATTTTAAGGTTTTCTAATTGGCCCGCTGGCTTAGTAGGTTGGGGCGTAGTAAATAACATAGCATAATAATATGAGCTATTTCCGATTTACTATGATAGCACAGGAAAATTCGAGCTTAGTCTCAACTGTAATATAAGAATATATAACCTGAGTTATAATAACATAATATAATTGTTTTAACTAGCGTAGTTACTGTCTGTTACAGTTTAAAAAACGTTGTTCCAATTGGATTTATTTTTCCAAGTTTTTTGAACTCCCTGTCGTTATCTAATATTTAATAATTCTTTTCCTAATTTGCGACTCATCGCGAAAAGAATAATTCTGTAATGGTGGTTGTTATTATAAATAGTATAGGAAAGCATAATCTAGAGATCCTTAACTTTTGTTGTGTGGAAATCGAAACTTTCGCGATGCTTCGGAATTCGATTTTCTATAAAATTTGTGACAAAATTAAAATAAAAAGTCTGAAGTTTTTTTAAATTTTGTCACAAATTTTCAAGAATGTCAAAAAAACGACGCTTTAACCCCCTCACACCCAAAACCATTGAAATTCCCCTGACACCCAAAACGCCATTCGGGGACGCCACTTTGAGCGGTTATTGCGGAGATAATAAATTCAATAGAATATTCATTATTTTCGCTGGCCCGAGATCAAGGATAGATTTAAATTGGAGGCCAATAATTTTTTCAAAATTNTTTATGAAAAGCTTGATTTTTGAAAAAAAAATGCGTTTGATAAAAGGTTATTGCAAATCTCGAATTCTCAAAAATGTTGAAAAAATCCCGAAAAATTTCAAAAATAATTTTTTAAACCGGATTTTCTAAACCGCTCTCAGTCTCTATTTTAGTCTCGACCGGTGACATGCTACGATAATCACAGTGAAAATTGAAAAGGAAATTTTTTTTATCAATTTGAGCAATTTTCGGTCATGACGTTTAAAAAAAATAATTTCGATCGGAATGAAAATCGACTTGTACCGGGTTTCCATTTTTCGGGATATGCACTATCGATACGGGATTAGATTTGACATACATTGTACAAAACTCGTCTTGATATCAAAAAATAAAGTTTTCAAAATCTTTTTATTTCGAATGTTTTTAATGTTTAAATTACTGTTGTCTCTAAATAAGAATAACTTGTGCGAAAAGTCGACTTTTTCGAACCTGAAAAATCATTCGCCTCCCTGAGTTCTACTCCGCTAATATAAAGCAAGTATGTTTTTATCTTCGGTTACCGAAGTTCGGTACTCAGAGAAATGTTAATTTTAAAAATTTCAAGAGTCGTTTCTCGATTGAGCGTGTAAAAGACCAAAATTGTAGAAGGCCAAAAAATCGGAAATTCCAATTTTTTGAAAATAAAGAAGAAGTTTGTAATGGTAAAATGCAGATATTCGTGTTCGCAATCAAATTTTGCGTTTCTTAGATTTTCTCGACAAATTTTCATCAAAAAAAATTGTCAAATTTACTTTTTCGTTCTAAATTTGGTGAAATTTACATCAATATCAAATTTTTCTGAAAAAAAATTTTTACTACGAGAAAAATATAAATTATCGATTTTTTGGCCTTTTACTATTTTGGCCTTCTACTGCCAACCCCAATCGAGTGGTGTTTTCAGCCTTCGATATCAATTGCTATTTTGAAAATCATAAGATCGACGTCATAGCAATTTCAATTGATAGAAAATTTTTGTTGACTTTGCTATGAATCATAGCCTATGATTCATGCTCAAATGATGCGATGTGATTGGCTTAATTCTTCATTAATTCCTCAACATGCTAGAATGAATCATGCGGATTTATTTTTCATTGTTCCACATTGAAAAAAAATGAATCAAAAATCAAAGTTCAAGATTGACGCCAAAATCTTCAAAAAACCAATTTCACTGTTCAAAGCTTAAGATTTAATGTTAATTTGATAATTTGATTTTTAATTCCAAAGTTAAGTTGAAAGTAATTTTTAATGTCAGAATTTTGGAGTAATTAATTTATAATTTCATATTTATTTAAAAAATTGCAATTAAACTTATTAAATTTGACATTGTGCTTTATCTTCAATAAAAATGTTCATTCTTGCGAACGTTTATATTTTTATTTTCTTGGCATAACTAAGTTTCTGTGAAAATATAAAAAACACTTTTCATTATATATCTATTTCCAACTTAACCCGACATTGGAATTTTCTTTTAAGACAATGTTGATAAATTTCAGCTATTGTCGGGTGTTATGCGCTGAAAAGTAGGTGAATCATTCTGCTCACCAAAAATTTTTCTAAATATCAAAGTTTTTTTACCAAAGATGGTCAAAAATGGCCAAAAGTAGAGAAAAACAACTTTTTTTGAGATAAAAATTGACCTTCAATTGCGTTTTGATACTAAAAAATGTACTGACTTTGAAAAAAAATGACACCTATTACACTCGTCATTATATTGNATTTCGGCTTTCGGGATACCGATTTATTTCCGATTTTAGTTCTTCAGATAGCTCAAAATGAACACCAAATTATTATGGAAAGAATTTACTTAAAATTGGGCCAATCCGGCCCATTTTTCAAAAAATCTTTTGAGATTTATTTTAAGAGGGCTTGTGGGTGCTCAGATGTTTGAAATATGCAAGAAATTGAAAATGCTTTTAGTGTGACCCAATTTTTCATACCAAACATTTCAAATAGTTCGTGATTCTTGCACAATCCTAAAATTTTTGAAAAAGATACTTTTTAAATTGCTAATGTTTTGAGCATGTCTACATTAGAACATCTGAAAATTTACCATTTTAGACATAGCTTCTCTGGTCATGAAATAACAATAAAAAAATTACTATTTTATCTTACCAGCTATCGTCAGGGTTTTAATTTACATAGTGCTATTCAAAGTATTCACTATTCAATATTAATTCAAATTAAAGCCATTTCAATTGCTTGTAGTTTAGCTTGATTTCACCACCCAACAACCCCTCTAAGTTTTAGAAACGATCATAAAAATCGGAAAATGGGTTATGATTCGGACCAATATTCAAGTATTGTTCTCTTAATTAAAAATTTCTAAATTCTGCTCAAAAGATTTAGTTTCTTATTTCTTAAAGATATCGGCACCACCATTATTAAAGAATCACAGTTTTGTAATTTGCGTAATTTATAGACTGTGATGAAAAAAAACAAACTTATTGTTTAAACGTCCTGACGTTACTTAACTGATATTATTGCAATTCTCACCGCAAATAAATTATTTTTGCTTATTAAAGTCAGCTTCATAGTTTGCAACTGAAAAAAAATATTGTCTTGAAATTTTGCAACTGAGCATAAAGCTTTGACGCAAGCACTGAAAATTTAATTCACTCGATCTGGGATTCTTAACGCCAAAATTGTCGATTTTTGATTATTAAACTTGAAAAAAAAAATTTATTGAAAAAGTTGTTTTTTTTAAACTAGAAAAAATGCACCGACCCCTTGTAAAGCGCTTTTATCCCCTTATGACCCCTTAAAGCGACAGATTTTGAAAAAACATTGAAAATTTGCGGCTTTAAGGGGGCAGGGACTGTATGTCCTTGTTATGTTTTTTTCGCTCTTGTTTTATACTTCTGAATCATAATTTTTAAACGAAAACTACGCGTTTGGAAGAAATCCATCGAAGCCCTCTTTTATCCAGAATTAAAGAAATGTATTAACACCGAAAACTTTCCAAATTGGTTTAAGCGACTCGACCACCCGTTTTAAAATTTATTTTATTTAACTTAGAATTTTAGAAGTCAGAGCCTGTAGAAGGACAAATGTATACTTCATAAAAAATAGCAAATTTCGGAAATTTTATTATATCAAAAATTATTTTATCAAAATTTTTTTTTATTTTCTTTGTAACGAAGTAATAATATCTAGCTTTCAAATAACGTTTATTTGATTGAAATCAATAAATTGTCCCCCTGCTTTGCATTCTTTTCAGTGGTTTTTGGCCCAGAACATTCGTTTATATTTTTATATAAATTGCAAACTAAGTATATCATTAATTAATATGATGTGTTATAAAATAATTAAAGTGCCACTGTTTAGACTTTTGTTTTTTGATTTACAAACAAGTTTTCAGTTAATGTTGGTTATTTTTTAGGCCTCCACAAGGAATTAATTATCAAGACGTCTACTTCTGCGTACATACTAAATTAAATCAGTACTCTAGGTTACTCTATTCCAGAAGAAAATCCGCTCCGAGCATATTTTAGCTCCGGTAAAATCGAAGTTTAGTTCACCCTCGAAGACGAAATTAGGAAACTCGATTTGACGTTTCCGCAGAAATCGAACATTGATCTCTATTATCTATTTAACACTGACTTGTAACCAATGTTTTTGAAAACACAAAAACAAGCAAATTTAATAAGGAATTCATACTTTAGGGCCAGGAAATATTTGAAACAAAACACAAGAAGTTCCTTAATATTTTAATTTATGAATTTTTTTGAAAAGTTCCATTTGGGGAAATAAGCCGACCTATATCTATGTCTGATTTATAAGGTCCACGTCGATGTAGCAAAAAAAGTGTTTATTTAACTCATATCGTTTCTGACGTGAATATGAGAACTAATAAGTACTATGAGGAGTATTTGCGAAGAAAGTTGAATTAAGTTCAGTCGATTCAGATTTAACTATTCATTTCATGATTAGTGTCAAACTCTGGTTTGTGAGTTACCTTTTCAAAATTGTCAGCATATAGTCATATTACTCAGCATTTGGATAATCTGTTGCGGAAATTTCATTAAAGGGGATCGGTGCTTTTGACAGATACGATTATGCGGCTCTTGAAAACCTTTTTTTTTTTACTGGGTCTTATTCCCTTAATATTACCATCAAAGTAATGTTACATAAATCCAGGCAACTTTTGCTTACTACCAGAATTTTCGGATGATTGTTTTTATAAAAAATTTGGGAGTTTCGAATTCAATTTATTCGACATTCGACAAATTTTGAAAAAAAATTTGGAAAAAAAGTTCAGAACCATTTTTAAAAATTGCATTATTTTGTTTAATTTTTTCTTCCGGATATTTGTTTCCACATCAACAAAAAACACTCTTCAAATGGCCACTTTAACTTTTCGCGTAGGTGATCACATATTTTAATATCAGTCCCTGGACCCCTTAAAGCGGCATTTTCATTTTTTCAAAATTTGTGTGCTTTTAAGGGTTCATAGGGATTAAGGCGCTTTAAGTTGGGTCGGTGGCATTTTTTTCAGTTTTAAAAACAACTTTTTCATAAATTTTTTTTTCAAGTTTTTATTAATCAAACGACGATTGCGTTAAGATTCAATCGAGGTGGAATTAATTTTCAGTGATTGCGTTTTTCAAAAGCTTTATGCCTCAGTTGAAAAATTTCAAGAAAAATTTTTTCAGTTTCCAAATATGAAGCTAATTTAATAAGCAAATTAATTAATTTGAGGTTGAGAATTGCAAAAATATCAGTTTAAGTAACTGTCAGGAAGGTTAAAAACATATTTTTTTGTTTTTTTTATCACAGTCTTAATAAAAAATTAGCAAATTAAACTGTGATTCTTTAATAATGGTGGTCGATATTTTAAGAGAAAAATAAGAACAAATCTTGAGCAGAATTTAGAAATTTAATTACAGAGACAATACTGAATAAAAAAATTGGTCCGAGATCATACCATTTTTCCGAGTTTGTATTCGTTCTAAAAACTTAGGCAGGGGTTGTGGGTGTGAAATCAAGCTTTAATTACAAGCAATTTTGAAAGGCTTTAATTTTGATTAATTACTTTGCCAATAGTGAATGTACATTTGAATATGCATATGGTAATTAAACCCTGAGGATAGCTGGGTTGATAAAATGATAGTTTGTATTGGTTATTGTTGTCATGACCATGAACAGCTATTTTAAAATGGTAAATTTTCAGGCATTTGTTTTAACTGTTCAATGCTTCAAAACATTAGCAATTTTTTAAAGATTTTTCAAAAATTTTAGGATTGTGCAAGGAATCACGAACTATTTAATGTTGTATAAAAAAATTGTTCACTAAAAGCCATTTTTAATTTCTGCGTATTTTCAAACATCTAGCACCCACAACCCCCTTTAAAATAAATCTCAAATGTTTTTTGCAAAAATGGGCCGATTTGGACCAATTTTTTGGTAAATTATTTCAGAAATATGTTTGGTCATTTTGAGGCTATGTCTGAGAACTAAATCGAAAGAAGGGTCGTTGCCCGAAAGCCGAAATTTTTAAACGGAGTGGAAAACCCTTTTTAATTCTGGAGAGACAATTTTTTTTGAAAAATGATTGGTTTCTGGGAGACGTAATGGCGTACTTTCTGAGTGTATAAAAACCGATTTATAATTATAATTACTCTATTTTTGGAACAACGATTCGTTGTCAACGAGATAAAGATGTTATAGGAAGCCAATTGCACTACGAGGTTTATCTAACGATAATGATGTGGTTATGTCAGAGGAATGTGAATGACATAAAGATTGCCATGAGAAGCAATCTGTGTCATTTACCTCCTTGTCAGGACAGAAGATTGTTATACCAACAACTTCTGTTCATAGACACTTCACAAACCAGTTTCTCCGCCTGAAAATGTCTGTCTCAATAGGGACTTTTAACTTGGTGGAGGCTCGAATAAAGGTTGATATATAAACGGATATTTTTTAAGTTATAATTTGGAGGAATTAAGCCCTCTTATTTTACAGTGGGAGGCCTTTGAAAAGAGGAATAAAAAACCTGGAAGGATTTTAGTGTCCTATGCAAAAGAAGGATGTGCAAAAATTTTTATTGTTTGGTTTAAAACTTTAACGTTTTTAAGAACCTAAAAATTAATGGAAACAATTTTGTTATATTTATAAGCGGTGTATTATTGATATTAGTATATTTTTTTGGTTATTAGTATCATTAATTAAGAGATGATGCTAAATTGGAAACCGGCTAAAGGTAAATGAGCTAAAATTGATTTATTTTTTTAGCTCTAACAAAATTGATTGGGAAAAAAAGGCAGCAAAGGGCGCTGATCTTATTGGAAAAATTGGGTTCGAATACTTATTAAAAAAAATACTTTTTTCGCAAGGTTAGAAATTTTTTATCCAAAAATAGGGTTTAGTGAAGAATAATTTGGCTAATTTGTCAAATCATTCTTTATTTATCTTATAAAAATTAAAAAAAATTTTTCGCGTGCTTAAAGAGGTTTGTATAGGCAAGTTCCCCCAATCTATTGAACTCGAAGTGCTGATCAACTTAATTTCCACGCATTTCTGGTCTCAACGTGGCCTGTTTAGTGATATGGATTTTAAAAAATTTGTGAAAAAAAATTTCAAAATTTTCTAAAAAAAATATCCGAGTTTTTTCAAGTGTCTAAAATGCAGAAAAACGTTTTTTGCTCTTGGGGAGAACGTGTTAAATAATTTGGGCCATAGTTTTAATCCCGTTTCCAGAAACATTGATTGGTTTCGGAATCTTTGTGAATTACAACTTGAAAATTTGAATACGATGACCTTGAGCTCAAACAAAAATAATTTTCAAAACTGTAATCCTGGGACGTTAAGGCCCCGAAATTTCAACACGCGGGCGATATCATATTTTAAATTTGCCTGAAAATGTTCTGTATGCATTAAAAATGATTTCATAAATGACAACCGGAAAATGACGACTTTTCAAAAAAAACTTTTTCTGTGCTCGCGGTTTCAATCATATTACCGGTGTCGAACATCTATATTAAAAAAACTAGAAGAAAATGTGTTCCCAAAGATTACCGAACTACTATTTTCTGAGATTTTTATTAAGATTGTTATAAAGGAATAAAAAGGTTATTAAGCTTCTGAGAAAAGCCTTTCCGGTTACTATAACAACCCCGCGTAAGAATTCTGGGGCATTTTGCGATAATCAAACAAAATTTTCACTAAACATTGAGGAGATTTTGGTGTGACTGAGCATTTGAGGTTTTTTTTTCGAAATTAAGGGAAGAGGAATTTATCGGGGAAACCTTTCAATATTTTGGTAGATTTTTTTCTAAACTTTTGGTATTGTCGGACATATTAAGGCAAAAGCCGTTGTGAATAAAAGGACGCTTGAAAACAAGGTTTATCGGGGTCGATTTAATAGTTGAGATTATTCAAATTATGCTACGATTTATCAAATAATCAAATTTGAGAGTGAAGTTGTTAAAATCATTCAATCATTTAATATCTGGAGAGAATTTGCGTTCCTTAGTTCAGACCATAGGGTGTCCCACGGGAAACTATTAAAAACATATTAAGGCTTTAGTTTTTTTATTTTTTTGGACACGATTATTTTATACCAAGACAAGTTAAAGGCCATTTTGATAAACGCACGGGTACAGATATATTTAAAGCTGGGTTTTCCGAAAGGAATATTAATCTGAATATTTCAAACTATTTTGATGTGAGAACAAAAGTTGAGTGTAAAAAACTTAGTTTCACATTGCAGAATTCATAAGGTCTTGTTCCTTTGTATTTACTGAAATTTTATATGATATTTTTTTTTAAAAATTATGATAGGATGGGCTAATTTGAAGAATGATTTTCTACATGTTGAATCAAGTAAATTTCAAGAACTAAGACAAAAGTATTTTTTGGGAGTTTGAAAATAAAAGGGAAATATTTGGTGTTGAAATCAAGGGGTTACGTTGGCAAATACGTGTACCGAATTCCATTATTTTCATTGGGGAGCCCGCGCGTCAATTTTTTTAAGGGAGGGTGACAATAGAGAAAATACCTCATTTGCGGTTCGTTTTAAGGTTGGGGTGCAGTTTTTTTCAGAAGGAGATTCTGATTTTTCAATTATCGAAAAACAAGCTTAATTTAAAATAGTTAAAATGTTACCATTTATTTTTCTTTGCTTTCTATGTTATTGTGCTTCAAGGAAGGGTGTGACTTGTGGATGTCAGAGCGAATGTTGAATGACATAAGATTTGCATCTGAGAAGCAATGCTTGTTGTCATTTACCTTCTCTTGTCATGACAGAAGATTGTTTTAACAACACATCTGTCTGGCATAGAACTCATCAACCAAACCAGTTTCTCCGCTGAAACATTTCTGCTCATTAGGACTTTAACTGTGTCGAATAAGGTTTGATATATAAAAAAGGATATTTGAGTTATAATATGAGAATTAAGCCTCTATTTTTACAATGAGGACAAATATATGACCTATGCAGTATAGTCTTATCATAATTTTTTTAGAATGCGCTTTAGGGGGTATTGCGACTCTGATTTGACATTTTCTCGGTGAAATATACTTGAAAACTAACAGTTCATGAGAAAAAACCGAAAATGCTAAATTTGTAGATCTATCCTTAATCTCGCAAAAAAGTACATCACAAATTATTTTGACCCATTACACCAATAGCTACAGCTGTATCGTAACAAAGGTGGACATTTTCAAAATTCAAAATCTATCTCCTCCCAGACGGTAAATCAAGATTGAGGCTCAAATTTTGAACAGATTACGTTAACGGTTAGTATTTTTAAATTCTTTAATAGAGAGGAACTTTATCGGATTGCCGGCGACTGCAACAATTCTAGAAACGCCAAATAAACCGATGATTTTAACAATTGCAGACTTCAAAATCTATCCTCCTCGAGGATATGTTTTGGAAAATGAAGCTCAAAGTTTTTATCAAGTATTCCTCAGAAAATTTTAAAGAGATGTTAAATAGAGAGCTTTTTTGCAATTTCGAGCTAGAACTTGAAATGATGATTTTTTTTGGTCATCTTTCCCGATAAAATTCCGGAAAAAAAAGTGCTTTTCGATTTTTTCGAAAGTAGGCTCAAAAAAGCCAGTGACACACTGTGAGAAAGTTAGCTTACGTTCAAGCGATATTTTGAAGTGTTTAGTGGTCAAATTGAGCAAACGTTATTTTTTAACTTCATCTTGTTTTAAAAATACTTAGAAAAAAATCGAAAAAATTGGCGGAATTTCGGAAAAATTTTGGAGATTGGGTTCTTAGTACATTAATTATCACCCCGTATCAATTTTCAAGCATGTTAATGCCTCTAGGCCTTTATTTAATCGAAGTCGCATACCCCCTTAAGAGAACAAATTTTTTCTCGAAAATTTGTCGCTTAAGAGGTCATAGGGGATTAAGTGCGCCTTAAGGGTACTACTTTTAAGGGTCAGGGACTGTAATATTTGGAAATATTTTAAATTTCCTTATTCTCTGTTTCGAACTTATTTTTCCTGGAATCACCGGCTGAAATATTAGAAATATTGCACTTTTATTATATTCAAAATATGTCCTCGTTTGTTTCTTTCGCTCTTTTTATACTCTGATCATAATTTGCAACGAAATACGGTTTGGGAGAAATCCATCGAAGCCCTCTTTATACAGAATTCAAATAAAAATTATTTCACCAGAACTTTCCGAATTGGTAAGCCAACTCGACCACCGTTGAAATTTTTTCAGTTAAACTCATGAAAAAAAAATTATTTCGATGTGCTAAAATTTTGGTTTTTTCCGTATTTTTTCAAATTTAAATTTCCGATTTGCACCGTAGAAATCGTATAAAAAAATAAAATAAATTTTCAATGGCGTGATCGAGACCGTTTTTTTACGGTTACTAATAAATTTTAAAAAAAAATTCAACCTGAATTGAGACACCTACGATAGCAACGCGCGTTTTTTGAGTGTTTTTTCAAAAAGACGATTTATAAAGTAAAAATAATCAATCTTGAAAAAAATAAGATTATACAAAAGTAAGCTCAAAAGTTGCAAATTTTGTTTAAAAAAGTTTTTATCCAAAAAACTCTTGAAGTACCAAAAAGTTAACTATCAAGAGAAAAAAATTGGAAATGTGCAAATCTGTCAAATTGCACCGACCTCCTTAAGTGTGTGAAATATTTTTACTCGACTTCATACAAATCTTGTAAAGGCAATTTTTGGCTGTCTCACCGAACCGAATAAAAAAAACGCAGTAAACGAGAAAACTCAGGCTGTAACTTAACAAAAGCTTATTTGGATTATTTCACAAACTTAAAGTTATGTGTATGATTAAACACATAATTTAACACATATTACCATTAATTTCAAATTGACAATTGTTACACAATTTCAATTTAATTTAACAATGTCGGCGGTTTTGACGTACATTTATCGGTGTTTTAATCGGTAATTTTATATAAAATTAGCAATATTGAATGTTTAATTGATAAATGATTTTTAATTCCAAGTTATGTTGAAAGTAATTTTTAATGTTAGAATTTGGAGTAATTAATTTATAATTCATATTTATTTAAAAAATTGCAATTAAACTTATTAAATTTGTGACATTGTGCTTTATCTTCATAAAAGTGTTCATTCTTGCGACACGTTTAATTTTTATTTTCTCTCGACATAACTAAGTTTCTGTGAAAATATAAAAAACACTTTTCATTATACATTCTATTTCCAACTTAACCCGACATTGGAATTTTCTTTAGGACAATGTGATAAATTTCAGCTACTGTCGGGTTGTTATGCGTTGAAAAAGTAGGTGAAATTCATTCTGCTCACCAAAAATTTTTCTAAATATCAAGTTTTTTTACCAAAGATGGTCAAAATGGCAAAAAGTAGAGAAAAAACAACTTTTTTGAGATAAAAATTGACCTTCAATTGCGTTTTGATACTAAAAAATGTACTGACTTTGAAAAAAAATGAACACCTATTACACTCGTCATTATATTGGAAATTTTGCAGAATAAAATTTTTAAAAATTGAGTGCCAATCGCACTACCGATTGTGCAGCTAACTGTTGTAAATTTCATCAATAGTTTGAAATGATAATCGCGCGACCCATCCCATTAGTTGACATACAGAGATTTAATAGATGCCAGAAATTTAATTAAGTGATTTCTGCCTGATTTTTTATAAAGAATTCAAAAAACTACTAATACAAAATTTTGGACTTGATTTGCGGAAAATTTTCATAATATTTCTAAAAAAGTCGACAAAGATGAAAATAAAGATTTTATGATTTTTCAAAACGGCGGTCAGAAAATATGTAGGCATCTAGTTACTTAGATTCTAGTATGAAAAAAGTTTAAGTGACTATTTTTTTTAACCAAAATTTCAATTAAAAAATCAGAATAATTTTGGACGAAAATGCGGAGAATTTTCAAATGTTTGATTTTTTGAGAATTTTACGCGAATTCAAAATGAAATTCGAACTCAAATCTTGTCCTTAAATAGATAAAAATTATTACAAATTATTTACAAATTTACCATTAATTTATGAGCAGCTGAAACACATTTATTTTGGTTGAGCTAACGATAATAAGCACACAAATAATAAACTAACTAATTACTTTCGTGAGTTATATATTGAGTTATATTGAGTCCAATCTGCCGGGTTTATGGCACCCCCTTAATCGAAATTGCTGGCGCCCAATCTTTTATCTGCGTATATCCCATGTTTGTGCGTATTTCCTATCACTTGAATATCTGACTGGCATAAAAACAATAGTAGATGTTGAATTGTAAACGTACATACAAAATGTGTATAAAACGTGTATAAAAAATATTCAAAAAACTTTTTTCTTAAGAAAACATTTCGATCCCTAGAAAATTTCTTTCTGTAAGAAAAAGTTTTTTTGTTAAAAAATGTTTTTGTTTTTAAAAAAACTTGCCCTTATTTTCGCCTATGCACTTTTTATAGGCATTTTGAAACATCCGACCAAAAATGAATACTTCTAAATTAATTCGTACACTTTTGTACAATTTAATTCTTGTCAAGAGTTAACTCAACTAGTCATCCTCTATTAATCGCTCGTAATATTATAGAATAATTCTTCAATCATTCATAATTTTGTGTCAGTTTTGTGACAGTCCACCAAAATAACTACCTATTTTCCTTAGAAATTGTGTTGTCGTCAGCATATTACATTTAATATGTAAATTTGGGACATATCTGTTTGTATGCCTGTTTCATAATCTCAGGAATCTTTGATAAATCGTTTTCAGAGAATACAAAACAACATGAATATAAGACGCTTTCTTTCAAAAATGTTACAAAAAATATTCAACGTACATATTTTTGACATCATTCTTTGTATGACCAAGATAATCATTACAAATTTGGTTGATCGTGGACCTACTAATAAGAACTTGATGAAAATATTTCGTTTTCAAAAATTTATTTAAAATTCTTCTCCATTTTTAAAAAATTGAAATTTTCGATTTTTTGACCTTGTACTATTTTGACCTTTTACTGCCAACCCTTTAAATAATAAATATAAAATTGAAGCTGATAACAAGCTTGAGTCATTTTTTTATTATATAAAATATTTATCTAATATTTCGATTTATTTATCATTACGTAACGCGCAGAACTACTTAGGATACACGAGTCTTTACTCGAGCCTTGGAGCTCAACGGGTCGGTGACGAAGATCACGGGCTGAGGGTCATAGACCTCCAAGGGTCGTAGACCTGGAGAAGTCGACCGAGTCGTGTATGCTAGTGTATGAAGCTTACATAAGTGGAAGTACTACACTAGATTCTAAGATTGCTTATTCGACCAATAGGAGGCGAATAGGGCAATCAACTGTGTATTCACTCAGATATTAAGATAACTCGGCACACCGAGAGTTTCACATATCCGAGTAAGTACAGAGATAGATTTATTTAAACTGTTGAATAACTAAATAAATAAGGTTACGTATATCAAATACAAAACGTGTTGTGTCGACCATCGCAGGATAAGCATTCAAGCAAACTGTTGCAGAAGTTCACTTAGAAGGTTTATCAAGTAGACTTAGAAGTCTAAAACAT
>SCLH01062968.1:9416-34112 GCA_004367855.1 Oikopleura vanhoeffeni
TTATACAGTATAACCATTAGGTTATAAAACTGGTTTTATTTTCTTTATATAAACTTTTAAATTTTTTTTATCTATTTTCACGAATATAACTTGTACTATACTTTTCAGTTATACTATACAAAAAATAATTTGACGCTATCTTGTCTAGTTCTCCCAGTCGAAATCACAGTGGGTCAATAAAAAAACGACCTAAGTTCTATTTTTTCAGTTTTCTCACATCTTACCTGTATATTTGTATGTGGCATAGAATCCAAAATATAATCCCATCTTGACGCCCATTTGACGCTGTCATTTTTGACGAAATTGACACTGTAAGTATAAGTTACACTCGCCGAATCTCCGCTCTTCATCTCTCGTTGGATTTCCATTGGATTAGTTCCTTCGCAAGAAACGCCATTACTATGATCAAAAGATCTTGGAACCAAGCGAGCTTTCAAACGGGATCAGCAAAAATTAAAGAATAAAAAAACTTGAATTAAAATCATTTTTTTAAGGGGGTGGTGACCACCCGGTGGTCGTCGCAAAATGAGGCTCTAGAAACAAATGTTCTCAATTTTATTTTCATGCCTTTTTTATGAAAATATGAAGAATTACAGGCATTTTGGTACTCGTTTTATTTTGAAACATGGCTAGGAAAGCACTTTTTGATGAGTTCAAAAATATTTCGTATGAAAAAAGTTGAAATTTCTTGATTTTTGGAAATTTGAAACACGATTTACAGAAAAACGAGTCAGAAATATCACTCGATAATATGCACGGACTCCTCAGCTGCACATTCATGTGGGTTTCGAATGTGTAACTTATTAATCTAGGGAGGAGATACATTTTGATTGAGATCCCTAAAAAGGGTCAAAATGACTGTTTTTTGGTGATACTGAGACCAAATTCAATAATTTAATAAATAACTCAACTCGATTATCTGCCCACGTTCTGTCCTGTTAATTTAAGTCATAAATCATTGTTGTACCTTAAAAACTCAGGGAGGAGATACATTTTGATAAAATAATTCCGTCAGTTTTCTAAGCACGTTTCTGATTGGACGAGCCATCCGTCACTTTTGACTTTTTTATAGGATGCAAGATTTTTGCTCAAATAAATTAGTTAGAGGTAATACTTTGTCCAAGAGTTTGTACTTTTGTGATAATTGGCTATTGAAAACCCCGGTTTTCGCCTTAAAATGCGACGACCACCCCCTTAATGTTGGGAACCTAAAGGGGCATATTTGGGGACTTAAAGTTGTATTTTTTCATAGGCCAAAAAATGAATTTTCTTGTATTCATATTGAAAAACACAAATATTTTGCAAAAAAAATTGGAACAACTTGAATTTCATTACATTTGTTAAATTTGGGTCATGTTTCATTTGTAATTTTTAATATTCTGAGGCCTACGAAAATCACTTTTCTTGTAAACAAAAAGTCATATAAAAAAATCAAATATTTTGCTGAGACCTAGCTTGGACCAAACGGTTGCCTTCGTAACCTCCATTGATACCATCGTGATACATAATTGTGATATCGACGTGGTTGAAGAGGTAAAATGTGTTTTTATTTTTGTAATGGTCAGAAATGACACAGGCGTCCTTCTTTTTACCTTCAGCAGTAACAAAACATCCCATGGGGAAGCCCGGGGCACAGTACTAAATTGAAATGTTATAACTGGTTTTCGAAAAATAATAATTTCGATAACTATTAGTTTTCGACAAAGATATGCTGAAATATAACTATTGAAAAATGATATTTTGATTACGGGGCCTCCTCGCACATATAAGCCACTTTTTTTGTCAAAATTTTTATATAATTCGGCAGCCGAATTACAGCTTTTGAAAACGACTCATCCGATTAAGTTCTTAGATAGCTCAAACTGAGCACAAATATTTAGTGAATACTAAAATAAAAATATTGGTCCTGTTTTCTGAGATTACTGAAATTGATTAATTATCAGTTTTTGTTAAAAAATTGGAAACAATGGTCTGATTTTTTTTAATTATTAAAAAAGTTGTGCTCAGTTTGAGCTATCAAAAAAAAGACGAATTATATATTTATAAGAATGTTGGCTAAAAAGTGGCTGATACGTGCGAGGAAGCCCGGAATCGATATCAATATAATATCATGCATTGTAGAATGTATTGAAAAACTTTAAAATTTTTTAACAACGTTACCTTTGTAGGTTTAACATTGTTATCAACATCATAGCACCAGGCAACTGGCATATTATCGATAATCCAGTGATGTTCGTAAGAAAACATCATTCCGTGCTTTAAAAATTTCATTTTATCATCATCTGAGTCATATTTTTTCTCGCATAATTTTTCACAAGTTTTTTCTTGGTTAAACTCGAGTCGATATGGAGAAGGACGGATTCGCTCACCAAATAAAACTTGACCTAAATTCTCGGTGGGAGATCGCTCGCCACTTTCGTCTTGGCAGAAATCAAAGGCGCCATACTCAAAGGGGATCACAGATTCGTGAGAGGTAAGTCTGTTCACGAAGTTAAAAATTAATTTAGAAATTTAAATTTTTAACAATGGGAATTTATTCTTTTTCGAAAAAATCAATATTTTCAGAATAATTAAAAAAGATCTATATTCTAGAAATTAAGCTTTTGAAAAAAAAGATATCTGATTATAATAAATCAGAATCTGATATAATTTGTTTTTCAGAAACTCAACTTTCCGAGAATTAAGTTTATTTTATGTCAATAACATGGTATGATATGATATACTGTATACGATATACAGCATGTCACATTTTGCTCCCATTCTAGTTTTGCAGAAACTAAACTCCGCCAATCAAAACATTTAAATTTAGCAAAACGTCTTTGCCAAATTCAAAACGTTTGATATGGCGGTGGTTAGGTCCGTGTTTTTAGATCCCCCAAACGGCGTTTGAGATAAGTCAAGATCGGCACATACGATATCCCTGATATTTTGGGTCATGTAAATAACTTTTTACTGTGCGTTGCCTGGCAGAGCCGCTTTTTGATTTTCCCGGTATTTTTACCGGTTTTCACCGGAAATTATCGGTTTCTTCGAAAACCGCTCTAACGTTTTCAATGAAAATTACAAGGTAGGGGTCTAAAAAAAATCAAGGAATCAAAAAAAATGTCAAAAATGAAATTGACTCCAACAGGGCGGTCATATTACATGATTTTGCTAATCTTCGAAAAAAGCGGCTCTGCCAGGCAACGCACAGTAAAAAGTTATTACATGACCCAAAATATCAGGATATCGTACAGGGTGTAAGGTTTTACTTCTTTTTTCCAAACTGGTACACTTGATTTCCGCCGTTTGATTGTTGTCCAAAGAGTTTTCTCAGATTCAACCAATCAAAACGCGGAAATAGTGTAACCATTTGGAAAAAGAAGGGAAAAACCTTACACCCTGTATGTGCCGATCTTGACTTATCTCAAACGCCGTTTGGGGGATCTAAAAAAAACGGACCTAGCTTTTGCAAAAACTAAGAATCCGAGCAAAAATGTGACATCCTGTATATTTTTAATAAAAATTAGTGAATTTCAATAATACCAGAAAATAACTCAAATGTGATTATTTTATAAAAACTTTCAAGTCAAGATTTCTGTATTAAAAGATCATATATATTATTATATTATTATAATAAAAAAACTTGATTTGGTAGATCGGAATAATTTTCGGAAATAAAATAAATTGAGTTTTTGAATAAAAATTCATATTATTTTTTCACGGGAAAAAATAAAATCAACTATTTTAATAACAAAAAAGTTTTGTTTTCTATTATTTTAAACGTTTCCTGTTACCAACAATTCAATACTGCTTTTGCAATGTTCCGATTCTTTGTCTTTCTCACAGTACGACACAGGAGCTAATCCAGGAAGGTAAAAAGCTAGCGTCCCAGATAGAGTCGCTAACAGAATATAACGACTCATTACTCTAAAATTGAATAAAATTACAAAAAGAAGATTACACCGAATAAAAGTGAAAATAGCAGTTTTAATTTAATTTTGACATTTTAGTAATTTGAGCATCATTTTACTTTGGTGTCATATTTCAAGTTTACTTTTTAGATCACATTCAATTATACAAGGTTCTGTGTTTATCCTCAATTAAAATTTCAAAAGATAATTTTGGTTTTGCTTTGTTTAGAAAGAGATATTGCAGTTGTTTTATTTAAACTCTCGATTGTCTAAGTTCGTGCTACAAATTGATAAAATATTAATTAACAAGATTTGTAATGAAAACCGAATTATCAACTAAACACAATTTCTAGATAAAAAGCAGTAAAATTACGCCTCATCTATATCTAGGGACCGTCAGCTGAGGACTCCATTTTCTGATGCCCGGGTTCACAAAAAAAAATTTTGCTTTAAAAAAACGGCAAAAAAGGTTTCATGAACCCAGGCATCATAATTGATATAATTTTTGGATGCATTTTAAATTGACTGTAAAATATCAAGCAAATATTTAGCAAAGAAATTGAAATTTCCAAAAAGCATAATTAGCACAAAATAAATTTTATCCAGATTGCAATATGACACCAATCTTATTTTCCTGATGATTTCTGAAAAAAATACCTATTTTTGAGATTTAGGCTCACATTGGCTACTCATAATCGGCCGTGGTATCTTTAGCTTAAAAATTAGCCACCGAAATATCCATGCTAAAGTATTGCTTAAATATTTTTGCGTTTTTTTTTGTATTACGTAACTTTAATATTATTTTTTTCATGCAAAAGATACCTTCACCTTCAAAATCAACCGACCACATTCGATATTTATAGATTAAGTTTTTCTAGATTATTATTCTGTTCACAGTTAAATATTATCAGATAAATTATTTTCAACCCAGAGCATATTTCAGTAATGATTTAATCAAAGCATATTTCAACCTATTATGATAAATTTATGAAACTAACAGAGAAGGCAATAAAACGGTTTTTGAAGGAATTAAGGTGATTTTAACAGAAATAATTTATTTCGACTAAGCAAGTCTCTAGCTCGACATTGAGTTGGCAAAATTGGATCATATTTTCTAAAATTGCACACCCGAACCAATTTTACTATTAACTTTGGTCTATTTTTAAGAGTGCCACATTTTTGAAATTTTCAGTGAAGTGCATTTAGTAGGACGTGTCCTATTAATATAATGTCGTGTTTTTCTACAAGGAGATGGTTGGTTTTGTCTGTGTGAAAAATTTAAAATATGAATACCCGCTACATTATTATGGGTTTTGAAAATAAAGATAATCTCTGAAACATCGGCCGTTTTGTCCTTATATACGAACGTATTTTTTCAAAATTGCGTTGGTTTCGACCTATTTCTAAACACAACAGTTTAGAGTACAGTCCTACGTAAAGTATTTTACATACCCATGAAATACTTTTCTGAAGACAGTTATTTTTATATGAAAAGGACGCGTCCAATTAAACGCACTTACTCTACTGTGGTTTAAACTTCGAAAATATTGCATCTAAAAACAAAAATGAAGGAATTTCCTTGGTCGAAATATCAGGTCATTTTTATGTGAAGGATTCTAGAACGAAAAAGAATTTCTTTTTCACTTCTCTAAAAAGTACAAAGCATTTTAATTATTATCTATCTACAATATTTTTGTTTTTTAATTTTGGTCTTGAAACATAAATGAGGTGAATTGGCAATATTTGATAATCAATGGCCGATCGACTTCTTTGGGCTACCCGTTTAATTAAGAATATAAGCTGTTTTTCTAAACATCTTTACCATAAATCCCATGGTGTTCGGTTACGAGGATACGTAAAGGTATGGTTATGAGGCAGAGACAATATGGCATTCATCTGAAAAATTTTAATAAAAATTTATTGCTGCTTTTTTTTCAAAGAAAGTGTTATAACAATATATTGAAGATAATACCTGAGTACCTAAATTAACTTTTTTTTTACTTTTGATGAGTTTTCTTAAAAAATATTTACTACGCGTTCACCTACCTCTTACAAATGTAAAAAATATGACGTCATTCAATACATCAAATTGCGCGGGCGTTTTTCGGCAAAATGAGCACTGGAAATATTTCAAATAAAAATCGTGATATTACGTCTTAGTAGGCTTTTTTCGGCGATTTATGATCTTCCTTAATCCAGTAAATATCTTCTCCAAACTTTGTAATGAATTTCAAATAACATGATATCGCTATCGTGTAATTTGACACTTGTTAAAAATTCTAGAAAAGATACCTACTGTATTTAACACGATCATAAACGTCGACCCGACAAAATTTTTAGATAATCGTTTTAGGGTTAAATTTGTCGAGAAATAAATCAACATACAAAAGTGTATAAAAAGTTACTTGACGTATTCAGTTATCAATTATAATTGATTTTGGTGCCATTTGATCGTGATCATTGCACAGTGTCATATTACAGATTTTGACAAGAACCAGTTTCTATAAAATTCTCGAGCAAATGGCGGCAAAATAAACTAACAAGTTTTTTCTTACTCTGGGAAAGCAATATATTGCAGCAAACTTATATAGGTTTAAACCCATCCACGCATAAAAGCCATTCGGGGACCCAATTATTTTTCAAACAGCCTAGAGACCCAAAAATAATCAATTCAGGAACTTCAAATTTAAATGTGTCCTAGAGTTTGCAATTTTATTTTATAAAAAACTTATTTAAAAAATAATACGACTAGCTGTTAAAAAGATATTTTCTTAGTTTTATTTTGAATTTTCGCCAAAATTTCATAAAAATATGCTAGCATAAATACGAGAAATTAAATGAAAATTTTAAGGATATCATCTCAGGTTTCATATTTTATTCCTTGTTTTGTTCTGAACTTTATATTGAGATTTTATTATTTCAGAAGTGATTTCCCTAAAATCTCGTAAATATACTCGTGAAAAACTCAAGTATCCGAATAATTTAATTCTTGAATAAAATAAGAAAAAGATTCAAATTTGAAAATATTATATACGATATAAACTTCAGTAACCACACATACGATCCCAATTTTATTATAGAAAGAATGGCCATGTTTCATACAATAATCCGGCCGATTTAGAATTTTTTCTTGGTTCGCGAAATATTTTTTTTATCTTTCAAACTAAATCAAATTGAAAAATTCTAAATCGGCCGGATTCAAGCTTTATAAGTATGTATCACTTTGGTTTATCCAATTTTCCGACCCGATGTGCACTTAATAATAAAAAGTGCATTTCATTTCCCGACTTTGAACTCGCCGCCTGGCCGAACTTGTGATCAGAAAGAAAAAAAAATATTTTGATCGTCATTTTTTTGCCTGAATAAGTCTGGTCTCCAATTTTTCGAAAATTCTGTGAACCGATCAGTACCCCCTAAAGTCTATCAATGATCTTATAAACTTAAAAATAATCAAGGTCAAATCTCTTAAACCTTTCTCGTTAGCTCAGACTAGGGTCCCCGAATAGATCGTTATGCTTGAGGCCAATATCGATACTTTTATGCGTGAGGTGGTTAACCGGTTAAAAACCAGAAATTCTATATACAATTTTAGCTTACATTATGATCTTTCATGGACTGTAAAATCATATGTCCATTTTTGCCTCCTAGCCACATAATAGGAATCTCGACTTCATGCGCCCTATTTGAGCCATCGTCGATCATATCGATTTGCGAGTCAATATCTTCTGGCTCATTGTTGAAAATAATTGCGGCAAGTGCACCAGTTTTTTGAGCTATTAATGCTTTTTCTAGAAAACTGCAGTCTCCTCTCTTTATAAACATCATTTGACCTGAACTATTAACTTGAGTCAAGTTACTCGAAAAATATGTTACAGATATAGGGTGCGCTGCGGGCAAAATATTAAGTTTGAAAAAAATCCGTCCTAAAAACTACGAATTAAAAAAAAAGTTTTAAAAAATCAACGTTTCGATATTTCAGAGAAGTATCACCTTAGGTAGCTTTTGATCAGACCAAAAAGTATCACCTTAGGTTTTTATCAGACCAAAAAAAGAGAAATCAATTCTCCGTCTTTCGCTCTTTTGATTGGACCCTAGACCTAGTGCAGCAAAAGCCATAGGAAATTGAAAACTAAAACAGTAAGAGTTTGAGTATTAGTAATATTGTATTACCAGAAAGTTACTTTAGCTGGAAAATAAAATCTCGAAACGTGGCTTTCTAATAAAATTATTAAATTTTGATGGCTAATACAGTCATTATTTTGCATAAAAAGATACCGTGGGTCACTAGTTAAAGAACCCTATTTTGCTAGGTTGTTCTTAAATACAAAAAATATACCTTGAAAGTAATAGAATTGCTTAATTTGATTTAAAAAATATCAAATTTCGTCTTATCTACTAGTAGATTTCTACTTATTACCACTAAAAGTTACCCTTACGAGTTAAAGCACTCCGTATTACTTATTAAGCGCTTCGTATTAAAGCACCCCTTTTTGGCAAAGGTTTTAGAGACATAGGCTTTAACTAGTGACACACTGTTTATTTTGAAAAATGATAGTAATTATTTTTTAAGTGCAATATGACCCCAGATGACTCATATATAATATGATCCATTATCGAATTTTACCCAATTGGTGTCAAATTGCAAAATTTGACTATTTCTAATATTGTATCGGTTTTTTGAGACAAATTATATCTAGTTTTTTTGCAATTTAAAAATTGAATTTTTTACAACGTTTCGAATATATATCTGGATGCCCGTTTGAATAATACCAAATTAGTTTTTGAGTCAACTTTTCCTCAAATTTTGTTCTGCTTTAAATTGCAAAAATTTGACTATTCCTAATATTGACCAGAAATTTATAATTTCTGTGTAAAAAATCAAAACACATATCTTTACCCGGTTTAAGACTTGTTATCTCACCATATTACATAAAATAAGGAAATATTATTGTATCATTTATTTTTTTTATTTATTATACAACCCGGATCCAAAATAACTTTAAAGTCGTCCATTTTTAAATTTTCCTAAAGTCTAAAATATCAAGAGAGGTCCGCATTATAAACAAATTTCAAGTCCGGGTTATCTAGTAATCTCAGTAAAGATCAAAGAATAAATAATTTGTTAAATTAATTTTATTAACCTTTTAATTTATCAGCATTTATAATTATATCATTTGGGCATGCTGTGAGTGGTTCTGATGGGATAAGTCTGACGTCTTTCCAAAAATAGTCAAAAATTCCACCAAAATCTCTGGCCAATCTCCCTTTGTATGTATAGGCAATATCTGAAATAATAATTTGAGGTGTTTTTATAAAACAAGTTTCAGTGATTAAAAATTTGATGACAAAACACGTTTCGATGATTAAAGGGGTAGCGGTCGCAAAATGGTACTTTTGTACTCCACTTTACCAGAGAGCATGGAGCGTTTCAGAGGAGCTTTGAAAGTGGTAGACTCTATCGGCGCGTCTGAGCTATCGAATAAATTGAAAACGCGAAGGTATATATTGGCATTTCTGGTGAGCCACCATCGCGAAGCGGTCACATGTCTTCAACCACAGACTGAGATTCTAAAAGTTTCAAGAGCGCGAGCGCTGCATAAGAGCGCGCGAGCACACTCACACGCGAATATTTTAACCTAACTTAGAGCTATTGAGGACCCAAGCACTTTTTAGGTTATGAGCACTAGATGGTAGGGAACTAATTTTTAACTCATGTTTTTTCTACTGCAGAAAAACCCGCCTAATTCAAGATTTTCGCTATTCAAAATCTATCTCCTCCTAGGTTACATTTCAGAATGCAGTATAAATTTGGAAAAGATGGTGAAATATGTTTTTGTTATTATGATGGTGCAGAATTTCAAATTATTTTGTTGATTTCTAGAAAATCGCTTTTTATAACCGGAAGTGAAAACTCGGAAAATAAAGTCGTCGGATTTAGTCGAAGTACCACCAATTACAGCTTGAGTTTCACCTGATCAAAAAAATCTGCTTACAGCTTTTTGATATTTTGAGTTTTTCTGGGTCGAAAAGTGGGTTTCAATGTTTCCCAAAAAAAAATACTCGGAAAAATTAAAAAAAAATGAAAATTTCGAACTTTTTTTTAATAAGTTTATGTTTTCTGAGTGTTCCCTAGCAATTTTGTGCTATTTTTACACGCCAAACTACCCTAAAAAGAGTGCGACCGCTACCCCCTTGAAGGTAATGATTTTATTACTTAAATATTTATATATTACTATATTTATATATTAATTATTTAGGTCGCAATTTTAAGGGTCATTTTTACCTACGCATCTCAAAGAGATCATTTTTATATTTTGGAGTCTCCTGGTTGATATTTGCCATTTTTTAAGTTTGGGGCCCTCCTGGTCTATATTTACTAGGATTATTATTGGGTAAGACAGATGCGTAGGCAAAACTGACAAAATAAATCTAGTGAATAATAGACGGCACCCAACATAAACACATAGCAAATATCGACCAGGAAAGCCCCAAATCCAACAACGATCTCGGTCATGAAAATTAGGGGGTAAACATAAAAAAACTAGTGAATATAGACTGAAGTCTTCAAGAGGGTCTGATATTTATCTGAGAAGCTTCAATAAAAGCTGTTCATAATGTTATATTGCCAATAATTCATTCATATCAAGGCACACAAAACTATAGCCATGCTGCATGGCCCATGCATCATAAAAAGTTAAATAATGACCCACAATTTCAAAAAGATCGTATGTACCAGTTCTGAAGTATATCTCCGAGAAATGTGAGGTATCTTAAAAAACCAGACCAATAAATGAAAAATCAAATGAAGCCCCATTTAAAAGGGGCATTAATTTGATTTTTAAATATCGTTATTTAAAAAGGACAGTTTTCAGAAAAGGTTTTGTGCATATAATACATAACTGAAAATTAAATACTGTCGTATTTGTCTAAGAGGACAGAAAAAATTTTGTCGTTTTGTCCATTTGAGAAAATTTTCACTAAAAATGCTCTAAAAATCTAATAATAGCGCTAGAGAGCTAAAAATGCAAGCCAAATGTGCGCAATACTTAAGCGCAACTTTACAAAAAATTTGGAGTAATTAGTCACCTGGTTAAATTTTTTTTCAAAAAAAAGAAGATTTTCAAGAAAAAGTTGAAATTTTATTTGCAAAAATATTTGAGATATCACAAAATGACTTTAGTGCTACTGGTTACTATTTTCAACGATATAATACCATCTTAAGTAGTTTCTGCAAAAAAATATTATCATTCACTTCCTCGGTTTGTTTAAATACCCCTTATCATTTATTTTAGCCTCCACGGGTGACGCCCTAATCTAAAGATTATTTATTTTGAATATAGTCGATATAGAACAAATTTTAACTAAAAGTTCGGACTTTTTAAGCTGGTTTTATGCTCTAGTGGTAAAAGGATCGATAATTTTGCCAAACTTTATAATATCGTTTCTAAAAACATTATACCTTGCATGTACTTGTTGTTTGGTACTATTTAAAATGTCATACTTTGACATGAATGTCAAAAATAAATTTTAAAATCGTGATCCAGGGAGTTAAAAAAATTAATTAGGATACTATGATTATCTTGTTAATATTCTCGAACTTTTCTAATAATATTGTTAACAATATTTTTGTACTACCGATCGGTGAATGTGCGCTGAATGTGCTATGGCTTTAGAGGTAGTAAGTAACGTGTGAAAACATTACGATTTTCCGTGGTCAAAATAGCAAAAATCGGTATTTTTTTGACATTTCCAAGATCAAAATCGAAAACAACAACTATTGTTTTCGCTTTTTTATTTTACAAATTATGTGGAAGTTAAAAACTTTTCTGAAATGGGACGTTAAAAAACTGCGATTTACAAAAAACAGTTTTTCTTTAGATTTCAAACTACGAGTATTGGGGGTACCGTACAACGGCCGATTATGTACAGTCGGCGCTGTACAAACGGCCGTTATGTACAACGGCCGAGTGTGGACAACGGCCTGTAGTAAACGGCCATTGGTTACAGGACGGCCGTTGGACAAAGGCCCCTAAGTACAACGGCCCTGAATGTTCACAACGGCATCAGTTGTACAACGGCCCTGGTGTACAACGGCCCTGAGTACAACGGCCCTGTTGTACAACGGCCCTGTGTACAACGGCCCTGATGTAGCAAACGGCCCTGTTGTACAACGCCCTGTGGTACACGGCCCGAATTTTTGAAATTAGCCTACCTATTGTACAACGGCCCTGATGTTGTCAACGGCCCTAATTTTTGAAATAACCCTACCTATGTACAACGGCCCTGATGTTGACAACGGCCTAATTAGGGCCGTTTGTACATTAGGGCCGTTGACCACCAGGGCCGTTTACAAAGGCCGTTGTACATCAGGGCCGTTGTACATCCGGGCCGTTGTACAACAGGGCCGTTGTACAACAGGGCCGTTGTACCATCAGGGCCGTTGATACACAAGGGCCGTTGTAACAACAGGGCCGTTGTACATCAGGGCCGTGTGACAGACCGGGCCGTTGTACATCAGGGCCGTGTTACATCCGGGCCGTTGTACATAATCGGCCGTTGTAACATAGGGCCGTGTACAACAGGCCGTGTACATAATCGGTCCGGTTGTACGGTACCCCCGAGTATTGAAACTTTTATAATATCGATATGTAGGAATAAAAAGTTATGAGCCCTTCATTTTGATGTAACTTAAGTATTTCTGGCCTATAAAACCCCTTTAATTTTTGTCATTTTGAATAATAAAATGAACGAAAATTTACCATATTTTTCCTGATCCATAATCTAACACGAATAACACACTTTCAAATTTGGGGGTCTTGCTGTTAAAACGGACAATTTGAACTGAAAACCAGTACACTGGTTAAAATTCTGTGAGTTCACTGGTAAAAATATTGAATTTTTTGAACTAATATTTTTTGATTAATATTTTGATCCCGAATTTTACGACAACCCAATTAGATTTACGACATCATAGCTAAATACTAAAGGGCAATAAATGATGCTGCATTGAACGCAAATATGCGCATATATAATTATGTATGATCCATATTATATGAATACGACTAGACAGATACATTTGACCCATTAACCCGTCTACTCAGCGATCCAAAAAAAAACGTGATTTAATAAGTGTCATTCGGGTGTAGCTTGGAACGGCCGATTACGGACAACGGCTGATAACGGACAACGGCCGATTATGTACAACGGCCTGTAGTACAACGATGGGGGGGGGCTAAATCATAAATAAATCATCTAGGAAAACTATGACAATGTTGATTCAGGAATATTATTTTACAATTCATAAATTGATTTTTTCAATGAAGAATTTATTTTTATATTGCAAATGTGTGAAAATATTTACTAATACTGACTTAAGTTATCTATTAACTTATTTTTTAAAGGCGTAAATACAAAAAAAATATTTAATTTTATTGCTGTGAGTGTAAAATGTTGGAAAATTGCAAAGAGCCAGGGAATGAATTTCAAGTTTTATACTCCTCAAAGTTCATATTATCGAATTCATTAGTAATTCCAATAAAATTATTTATTTTCGAGAAATGTGTTTCACAACACGGATGCGCAGAAATTTCAAATTCTGTTATTTATACATGTGATTTATTCAGTTGATAAATTCACTTGAAAGTATCTTGATACGCGCGAGATAGTTTTGAAATGCTACATACGAACTTTATGGAACTTCGGGTCATACTACCGAATGTGTTTTAGGGGCGTTTCAATCTCCCCAGGGAAAACCCCAAAAGCTAAAACACATTCTGTATTACTTTTTAAGCTTCGTCTAGCTGTAGAGCTGCTTTTGGGTTTCCGGTTTTTTAAGAGTAATTTACCGGAGATTATCGGTTTCTCGAATAAAACTATCACAAATTACTGTTTAAAACCAGACATCGAAAAACGGCTCTGCATTGCCACGTAGCTTTAACAGTTAGATTATAGCACAAAAATTGGAAACACTTAAAAAACCTTACGGCAGACCCAAAATTTAATTTTCGGATTGGAGCTCCTGACATATTTTAAAATGCCTTTGATTTTTTTGTACAAAATTGAAATATTTTCGGATCAGCTTTATTTTGCCTACGTTTTCTCGTGAAACATCTTCTTGAAATGACTCAAAGATGCCAGATGGTACATTATCGTTTGATCAAAATACTTTATTTTAGACCAATCAGACTCTCAGATTTAATTTTATTAACTCTCGTATAAAAAATCCGATTGGTACAAAACAATTTTTGCAGCGCAACGGTTAAATTAGACTGACCTTTTGGTTGATGAATTTCAAAGTATACAAGAGAGGGTTCATTCGAATAAATAATTGAGAACAAAATGCATAAAATCTTTAACGATCCCATAATCTAAAAATTACGAAAAAATTTTATTTTTCGAAAATTTCACTCGCACCGGAAATTTCTGTTTTCTCTCGGCCCGGTGGGAGTTAACTTTTTGATACTGAAATACGAGATAAAGGGGCCTAAAATAGCGTCGCCGGCGTTAAATTTCTCATTTTTGGGGTCTCCTTCCTGACTGGAGGCCCCGTTTTCGCACGGTGTTTTCGCGTGGGTGCGGAGAATCACAAAACAGAACGTAGGCGACGCTTTCTCAGGCGCTTCAAGTAGGGTGGACGAATGACTCATAGTTGTAAAATAAATTATTTGTTTATGTTTTTGATGCTTTTAGAATAATTGTAATTAAAGACAAGAATGATAAACTTAAAAAAGGTTTAAAAAAACGGGCCCGTTTTAGATATGATAAATGCCTGATTGAAAGTTAATTTTAAATGAGAGCTTGGTGCGTAGGCGCGGGAACTGTTACTCTCGAATGTTTTCTATTATTTGGGTGTTAATTAATAACACCCAAAAAAAAAACATTCGAGAGTAACAGTTCCCGCGCGCTACGCAATCAATTCATACAAAAAAAAATTGGGCCAATTAAAATCAGGGAAACAAATTTTACGAAACATGAAATCTTTATTTGTGTTAAAAATTAACTGATTGGAGATTTTTTTAGTAACCAAAATTGTAAATATCACATTTCTGCAAATTAGCCCTCTATAACAAAAAAATTGAAAAGATGGCTAATTTCCAGAAATAATGACATTTAGAACTTTGGTAATTAAAAATGTCAATTAGTACAATTTTATATTTATCTTTTCATGTTAATTTTATTCATTTGTAATTAAAAATAATTTCAAATTTTTATTCGCTGCCGGCAAGAAATTTCCGAAGAAGTTCGTAAGGAATTGTAATATATTTTCAAAATATACATTTTTCTCTACAACCGCCTTTATCTTTACATTTTCTTTTAAATTTCACTAAAATAGACATAAACAACAGTTTACAAAATATTTTAGCGTTCTAAGCCCTGGCTACAGACGCGCCCGTGGGGGTTAACTCCAAAATTTATATCAAAACTGAAATGATAATTCAAACAAAATGATGAATAAGCACAAAGAACGTCGATTTTGAGAAAAAAATCGAATTCTTAATCTGTGGCATTAATATGTTCTTGATATTTACGCTATAAGAATTTAAGTGATTTTTTATCAAAAAAACAAACTCATTAGGTTTAAAATTTGATAAATATAATTTCCTTGAATTTCTACTCAAACTTTCACATAATTATACAACCACCCTAGCCGCGCTATCTTGGCCCCAACCTACGCAATCGATGACGTCACCGATAGAAGTAGCCATTGGCCCTCTGCCCCGGAGCCTACTGGAATACGATTTTTTTTGATAAATTAAATTTTGGAGAAACAACTGTAATTATGGATGGAAATGATAACGAAAAAATTAAAATGACAAAAGAGGAAGAAAAACAGTTCAGGATTAGGATAATAAATCTTTTCTGGAATTTTTAGTAGTCAAATCTTTGATTAATTGAAATATATTTAGAAAAATGATGTTTTAGGGATCAGTTAAAGTTGATGAAATTTTTTAAGGATCTATTGGGAGCAGTAGTTATTTTTGTCCACTGTATCAAATTCGGAATTTTTGTTCGTGTTCAATGTAGACTGTCACCTCCGGAGGCCAAAACATTGGCTAAAATAGGTATCAAAAATTCGAGAATGCAAATAATATTAATTTTTTGCAAAAAATTCGAAAAAAATGGAACAGTGCCAATTTCATTTTTTTGTTATTTCAAAGCATCAGCAGAAAAGGAAAAATATATCAGAATTGACTTATTTTTGGCATACACATGCAACTAAGTCTTATTAATTCATCAAACTTATGAGCAACAGTTTTCGCCGAAAATTACCGGTTCTAGAGCCGGTTTTCTGACAGGCCGTTTGGTTATTTTTGACAATTGGACATCAGGGAGTTAAAATTTCAGAAAGTCATAAGTTATGACTCATAACCCAATTTTTTCTTAAAATTACCTAAGGTAGCTTTTTTTAAAAGGAACCCCCCCTCTCTGTAGACCAAACGGTATGAGATATCGCGAAACGGTTTTTTGTATCCGATAGCCAAGAAAATTTTAGCCGAAGAGAAATTTTATCGATTTCTGACTCCGACCGGTTGACCGGTAATCAGCGAAGGAACATTATATTTTTTTTTATTATTTACAACTTTTTTCTCGACCAAATCCGCAGGTGACAGTCTAGTTCCAGGACATGAGAAATCGATTGCATTAAAAAATGAAATATTTTCGGAACATCGGAATTGCTTGCCAAATCAAAATTACATTTTGTTTATAGTTAACTATAGGTTCGTATTTCCTAGAAATTTCAAACGTGAATAAAATTACAAAGTAAATTTCTAGTAAATAAAAAAAATCTGTTTTTTTAAATACCTCACTCGATGAGATATTTCGGAACTGGATCATACGATCTTTTTGAAATTTTGTCTCAAAGATAACTTTTTAAACTACGTGAAACTTCAGAGCTGCATTTTTCTATCTCGGGTTAAAACCGGACATTCAACAAAAATTATCGGTTTTTCGCCAAAAAAAGTCGGACATTCCCGGTAGAAAATCGGAAATAAAACTCGGCTCTGCAGTACCTCAAGAACTCACATTATGGCCCAAAATTTCAAAAAGATAGTATTTTATAGCCATTTTGGAGGTAATTAGGATTTTTTGTAAATACGGTATTTACAATATTATCACAATGTTTTTAAAATACCGTTTCACTAACTAAATAGTGGGCAACACCCGAGAGTGTATGGAGTTAGTTAATATCGCTTTTAAAAAAATAACACCGGGTTAAATGGAACTGGAGTTGCAGTGAAAACGCGTTTTCTATCGTTTTACAGATACAGATTACTGAAGTAATACCGAGTCGGTATGCCTAAGAAAATAATAATATACTTTCCAAAATGAACACTTTTATTTAAATACAAATTTCAAAATAACAATAATTGTCAACTTTTTTTTTACCGCTCTGAAAAAAATTTGCAATCTGCTGGTGGTATCATGGCATGCCATGGCACCCCCTTAATATCGACGACTACCATTTTAATACTTAATAAAATCCGAAATGTTATTTTTTAATTTATTTCTGTAATTAAAAATGATTTTGAAATTGAACTTTAATAAAGTCACACGGTCTTGTTGGGTCGGAAAATTGTACTACAAGGAGTATTACAAATTATTATCCAATTTGAGCGAGGCGATGAAAAAGCCAGAATTTAAAAAGTTATTTAAAGATTATATCGATGAAATTAGCGACCCTGAAAATAAAAAGCACTATGATGAAGAAATTGCAAAATATGAAAAACAATTGGAAGGGATTTACAAAAATGGTAGTTCTAAGACTTAACCCTTGGAGGCTCCAAGCCGATTTTTCGGCCTCACCTTTGAGCAGCTTATACGGAAAAAGTAAAGCAACTTTATTGTTCTCTAGTCCTCGAGATTAAGGATAGACTTTAATAGTATGTAATTCACATTTTGACTTTTCTAAAGGGTTAATAAAGTCAAAATGTGAATTACATACTATTAAAGTCTATCCTACGCAATTTTATTGTGAGGAAATGGGAGACGTCAGAACAAAAATTAATAAGAATTTGATTTTCTTAAAAGTGACTTCCTCAGAAATAACCTGCAATTTCCGGTCTTTAGTCTACAGGTGTTTTCCGAAAAAAGACCTAACCTACGCAATTTATCGAAATCACTTTTAAAGAAATAATTTACTCAGAGCCGTCAGGACAAAAATTGAAAATGCAGCATTTTCAAAAAAAAATTTCCTAAAAAGTGAATCATTCAGAAGCAACCTACAATTTCTGGTATTTAATCACCAAGTGTTTTTTAAAATAGTCCGGAGCCTCCAAGAGATTTTTTATCTTTTTTCAGAAAAAATCGGGTGCGATGTACAAAATTGGTTCTCGAAAACTTTTTCTACGATATAACTTTTTCTGCAAAATAAGTTTTATCCATTTTTGACTTTTGATAATGTAGGCCTACTTTAGTTAATTAATTAAGACAGATTCCGAAAAAAAAAATTCGGAGAAATTAGGTACCATATCGAAAATGATGCCTATGTGTCGTATTTTATCACTACGTCACAAATAGAGAAAATTACCAATGAAATCACAGGATTTATATTCTTGTGACGTAGTGATAAAATACGATACATAGGCATCATTTTCGATATAAAACTATTTAATACTTGTTCGAAACAATACATTCAAAAACAATATTTTTGATCTGTTTTTGTATTATTACGAACCAATTTTTGACGATCGATAGTGAGAATATCAACAATTTTAGGCGGAAGTAATTTTATAAATAAAGTGGACAATTTTATTGTGCATCTTTTGGACCAATAATTTTTTTTGACGATTGTTGTTTTTTCGAGATAAATCAAAATAGCAATAAAATTTTGATTCATTGAAGATTGAGGTGAAAATCAAAATTATCGCGCAAAATGGAATTTTGACATTTTTCGCATATATCCATTTTGTGAAGAAAAACAGCATGTCACAAGAGCAGAAGCAAAAATGTGACATGTTGTAAGTCTTTATTTTGGACCTTAGTATTTATATCACGTGAATGTTCTTGATCCGAAAGATAACTTGCTATATCGAAAATGATCCCTAGTGTGGATCTCTGTCCACGCCTACCTGTAGTGTAGGTAGTGACGTTCTGAATGGCGCTCTGAATGGCTGTCTCTGAATTGCTGGCCAGGCGTCACAGGTAGGCGTGGACAGAGATCCACACTAGGGATCATTTCTCATATCCCAGTTTGTCACGTGAAATATAAACTTTTCAAAATAGGTCAAATAGTTTTATTTGGTCACGAGAAATGTTATCTCATTATAAAAGTATTTTTGAAATGTTCTAGTCGAAAATTCTCGGACGCTTAATTCATAACCGTTTTTCACTCTGCTAAATATTTGACATATTGGACTTTCAGCGCCTTTTTTAGAGACTATGGCAAAATCTCAGACGTCCTTATAGACAAAAACCACAGTTAACTATTGTAACAGTTAACAGATTAAAATCTTATCAGTTTTTAGTTTACTTCTTTAGATTTAAATCAATCCATAATTTAAGCTTAACCATCCCAGGCGTACGGAAAAGGAACGAAAATAAGGTTTCTTCCGTGTCTTCAGGGGGCATAAAACGCCAAATTGCATTTGCTGATTGTAACACAAAATAAATATGGACAAAACGTAGTAAAGCTTTTTTCGTTCTCTGTGTTTGAAAACACCGCAGTGCAGGTGAGTGTTAATTTACTAAAATAAGGCACCGTTCCGTAATTATAGATATTCATGAATTAGGAGGGTGTTTGACAACGTGGAATCGTTTCAAATATTCAAAGTTTTATTTCACGTTGTCAAAAACCCTCCTAATTCATGAATATCACAAATCGAATTTCAAACTCATTATTTTCCAATCTGAATAATTTCATTTTACCGTATTAAATATTACAATTAAATTGTCAAAATTTTAAATAAACGGAAGTTTCTAAGTTCTCTTCCGATATACCACTGGCCTAACTAAGAGTTACTCGTCGTATTTTTATCACTGTGTTTCAGAACACAGGCGCGCCTGATTACAATATCTAGATATGCATTTTAGTTTAACTTTTTTTTGTAAATCCATCGGGAAAGCGTGACGAAAAAGTTGCAGAAAGCGATGAGAAAGTTACAAGCATTAAAAAAGTAACAAGTGATGAGTTGCCGGCGCCGCCTGCCGCAAAGTCGAAGTCAATCATCAAGGGAAATCGTGGCAGAATTAATAATCCAACTCCTGGAGAATCAAATGGAGATATATTCTAGAGAGTTTTCTAGAAATTTACGAAATTTCATTACTGTTACACAGTTTTTTACCATACATAGAATGTAGATAGAATTTTGGATATTTGTCACGTGCGAAACAGACTATCAGATTTTGCATGAATAAGTTTCACAAAAAGTCTCATTTACACATTTATTTAATCTATAAAAACAGGAAAAAAAAATCAGGTGTTACATTTGAAACACACGAAATTCATGAAATAGAAAAAAGCTTTAGACTACATTGAGATGTGTTTTTAATTTTTTTCTCCCAAAATTTTGATTCAGATAAAATCCATGACCAGGTATACCATATGATATGGTCCATATCCGTCTACTAGTATACGTTTCGATATTTCATTATCAAGCTAATAATACTTTTTTTTTTGTTCAAAAATTCTATAGTGCGAAATCTAGAGTTTTTACAATTTTGTGTGAAAAAATGAAAATTTCAAACTTTTTTAATCTGGGCCGAAAATAGCTCAAAATGTTTAAAATCCGAGATTTCGTGGTGTAGAATTTTTGAACTTTCAAAGGCATTATTAGCTTGAAAATGAAATATCTAAACGTTGCTAAATAAATTTATAATATTTGGAAGTTGTAATGAAAAGGGATCAAATATTATCACATGACTTGAGTCATGTCTTATCTCCAACTTTTTTTCGTAATAAAACTGTCAAAAATTGAGATTGGAATAATTGAAAAGTGGCCAAAAGGGGATCATAATCAATACCAAATAAATAAATCTGTGAAATGTGACTCCTCAATTTTAATATCCTGCTTATTCTGTGTTCAATTTTTTTTCTCTGTGCCGATATTATTTTTTTATTTTATAAAACTTTTATTTTTATTTATTTGTATTAAACTAAAACCACGGAAATTTTTAGACATGGGTAATTTTTTCGCGTCTCTATTTACTAATTTATTTGGACAAAAAGAACTTCGGATTCTGATTCTTGGGCTAGATGGCGCTGGTATGTATTTGAAGTCTTAGTAATTTTTGTTTCGATTTCGGCCGTTCTGTTGATCAGATACAATTAAATCAGGGTGCGGACCGAGAAAATAAGGGACGAAAGTATATGAATATGCGATCACAATTCTAGGATGAATAGACGCTAAAAATAGTTATCAAAAAGAAACAAAATGGCCCATCTTGTGGTCAGAAAGTAGGTTTAAAAGGTTGCATTTTTAGCCTTAATTTTTATCTTTCGGATTATAAATTCTAAAAAAATGTTATAAACGTTATAACTTATAAGGTCGACTTTGCTCGCAGTAATTAATGCTAAATTATAACAAAACGCCTAGAAGAGAAAATCTGCAAATTTTTTGAAAATATTTTATACAGAAATTTTACATCAAATGAGTGAAAATTTTGAAAACGAAATATTATTTGGCCTAACACGCTCTAACTTATTTTTTCTTCTGGTCCTAAACGATCTTTTTGCGATTAAAATATTCTTAGATCCTAGCGAGATTAAGCTCGACGAATAATTGTAAATTTAAACATGAAAACCTAAAAATTCTCGCCAAATTCTCTCGTTTGTTGATAACTCTTTACACTAGAAAATTTTGCCGGTCCGAACCCTGTGTATAGTGCGTGCAAACGAAAGCTGTCAATTAATTGCCACTTTAAACCACTTTTTTGCACAGAAAAATTACCATTCAAAATAGAAATTCTGTTTTATACAGGGGGGGCCAATATCGCCGAAAGTTTTTTGCCCAAAAATTTCGGCGATATTGGGCACCCTTTTTGTACTGGGGGCCTATATCGCGGGAATTTTTTTGCCAACAAAATTTCGGCTTATTTTGGCCCCCTGCTTATTAAATTTATATCGATCATGATGCCCGAGGTGGTTTTTTTTTAGGAACTACGACCATGGACGGCTCTTCTCGTATTTTTGGAAACGATTAGGATTTCATGTTTTTCGAAGCTCAATGCAAAAAATGGATGCCCAACGTGGTTTTTTAATGATTTACTACCGTTTTTAGGGTAAGATAGTACAAGTGTATATAGCCGTGTATACAGTTGTAATTTGGCTATATTTATTAAATATCAACTTTTCTATAGTTGTATTCATTTTTGGAGGACGAGAGTAGCGGGAATCACTCAGAAATATCATCTTACATATATCATATATAATATATGTGTATAAAAAGTTATTTCAAAAAATAATTTTTTTTCTTAAATCAGAATAATATCTCAAAGTTGGCGGAATTGAATATGTGATATTTAATTACTAAATTTATGGTACAAACAAGAATGCCTGTTTTTTTAGGATTTTATTGGAAATTTTTTGGTTTTTATTGAACCGGGAGCTCAATCTCATAAAAATTCTAGAAATGTGCAAAAACTTTTAATTTTTTTGAAATACAGCCGAATTACTATCTTACCCGTTTTTAGTACCCGGCGTTTTTGTCGTATAAAATTGATAGATGGATTATCTAAGATGGTCAAAACTTGATCAATCGCAACTGCTTATAAATATTTTTATACCTACTTATCTGTAGGGATGATTTTGCTTTATTATAATATTTTTTAGGTAAAACGACGATTCTTTATAGACTTCAAGTGGGTGAAGTCGTAACCACAATTCCTACAATTGGTTTTAATGTTGAAACAGTCACTTATAAAAATCTTAAATTTCAAGTTTGGGATCTTGGAGGACAAACAAGTATCAGACCGTACTGGGTAATGTGGTAACAAAACTAAGAGCTTCATTTTTCCGCAATCAAAGTTTCAAAATACTCGTTTTATTAAAAAAAATAAGCGGAATTTAATTTTTCAGTATACTGATGCATATGCATTTTTTCTAATTTTTTTACTTCCGTTTTTTTATCGTAATTTTCCCTTCGAATTGCAGATTATTTTCTAGGAGAACGATAAAAAATTGCCTGGTTATTATTTCATGGTGAATTTGAGACCCTTTTTTATTAGGAAGCATGAAATTCAATATTTCGAGGCCCTTTTCAATAAGAAACTATTCGTTGGAGTACACGCCGTTTGTTTTAACATAACAAATTAAATTCAAACCGGTTTGTTTCCAAAGCACAACTTTAAGGGTATCACGGTTCCTACATTTTCTGCAGTTATTATGTCATAAAAATGCACCAAATCAATCGTTAATGTTTTTAAAACCACAAAACAACCCAAATAAGAACAAAAAAAATTCGAAATTTTTGAGTTTTTTCGATTTTTTCTCGAGTATTTTGGTTCAGGTGTTAATACGTGACACGCTGGCAACGTTCTAAGCGGTCTTATAGCAATATAGGATAGACCAGATGGCGGTGATAGCGAACCTAACACAACTACACACAAATGTTTTATTCGTGCTTCACCGGATGTCCGTTTTACCATTAACTTACCTTCAAAATCTAAAAAATATGTTGGCAAAAAGTTGTCCTAGTCAAAACATAATGTGCCCTTCAAAAAACAATTTGACATTTTCCAAAAAAAAATTTATTGAAAAACACAAAAAAATGTAAATTGACCCTTTGTATTGCGAAACAATTATATTCGTAATCCGCCCATGTGGTTATTTTTGGTTGAAAGATTGAATTTGACTCCTAAGAGGTCTCATATTACCAAAGAAAGGAATTTTGAAACGTCGGTTCTGAAAACACAGTACATCTTTCGAAGCCAATTTTTCGGCATTTAGTACAACTTTTTAAGCTAATTTTTTTTTGTAATGTGACACCCCTAAAATGTTTTTTCTAAAAAATTATAAGTTGACTCACTTAGAGGTGTCATATGCAACAATTTACTTGGCTCCACATAGCAAAAACCGTTTGGTGATATCTGGTATGGTCTTCGAGAAAAATGACTGAGTAGGGTGGGCGGAGTTAAAAAAAAGGTACCTTTAGGCATTTTGCTTAAGCATTTTCTAATGAAAAACTAACCAGACTAGAATATTTTTCTGCGAATAATTTTTTCGACGAATTACTATCTACCCCGACTTTAGTTAAGTGGTGGAAATCTGCATCATTAGAGATTTATTTTCGCCCATAAAGGTTGATAATCTAGAAATAAAACCAGCATATGAAAATAATATACTATAATTGTTATATATTAATATATCATATTCGAGTCCTATAACCTCTCGATAAGAATCGTCAATTTGAAACTGAGTAGCATATTTTTTTCTTACCATTTATTGAGCGATGTTATTATTCAAATACAGACGCTATTATTTATGTGGTAGATTCAGTTGATAAAGAAAGAATTGGAATTTCTAAAAATGAACTCGTTTCAATGTTAGAAGAAGAAGAATTAAAAAAAGGTAACAAAACATTAATATACCGATTATGAACCCCGAGTCACAAAACAATTTCCTCTTTTTTCAAAGATTTGTATGTGGTACTCAGGGATCGTAATCGATATATCGATTACGGTGCCTCCTCGCACATATTAGCCAACATTTTTATATAAGTCGGCTTTTGAAAACGACTTAAAGGTATCCCGGTCCCTACATTTTCTGCAGTTATTATGTCATAAAAATTCACCAAATCAATCGTTAATGTTTTGCAAGCACAAAACAACCCCAAATAAGAACAAAAAAAAATCGAAATTTTTGAAT